>LYNE01003815.1:909-13376 GCA_001662545.1 Rosa x damascena
TATTAGAAACAGCATATTGTACATAGTTAACTTTGGTGAAATGCAATCTTTGAAAATTTTGGGTCTGCTTGATAACCATAGGCTATGATGCATTACTCGTTACCGCCCATGCATTCGTTGGACGGTGCACTGTGTTACGGAAAATTGTGAAAAAAAAACAAGGGGAACCAAGTACAATTTCAGACGAAGGTTTTCAAGTAACGTGCAAAACTTCCAAGATTGAAAGTGGCGATGCTCTCTGACCTGTGAATATTAATATTTGTAAACTCCTTATTCAGCAATAATAGTGATATTCAATCATTTCCAAAGTATGAGCTCATTTCTTGGTTTCTTGGACGTCAAAATTTGACTTGTGAGAGCAGTACTTATATTTATTAGGAGTTTATTGATTGAAAATTAGAATCCAAATATCACTTTATCACCTCTAAGTTTCATTTCATGATTACCAAAGTTCTGGATCGGGCGATGCTCGCTCCACATCAGCATTAATAATTTTTTGCGCTTCAAATGGATTCCTGTATTTTCCTATTGTAAAGGAATGTGGCCTCTCGTTGACCGTTTTCTTTTCCCCGACTTGCCACGGTTCTTAGGTTGCTGCTTGATCTTTGATCCCTCGGATGCGGATTATTTGGTAGGCTTGGGGTCTTTGCATTATTGACGTTCAATTTCAAGCGTTTTGTTGCTAGACATGTACAATTGTTGTGCTCGTTGAGGGGTTTTCCGCTTTGGTGCTGGCGTCGGCAAAGGAATGCTATATGGTTGATCATGCCAGTAGTCATATGCTTGTCTCAAAGATTAAGCCATGCATGTGTAAGTATGAACTAATTCAGACTGAAATTGCGAATGACTCATTAAGTCAGTTATAATTTGTTTGATAGTATCTACTACTTGGATAACTGTAGTAATTCTAGAGTTAATACGTGCAACAAATCCCGACTTCTAGAATCGATGCATTTATTAGATAAAATGGTTAACGTGTGCTCTGCCTGTTGTATTGATGATTTATGATAATTCAAAAGTTCTTAATAGGGGTGGCAATTTAAGCTAGTGGTCGTTTCCATTTCTCCTCGTGTAGAATGTTGACCTTATATTCATCCATTAATCCGGTTCAACTATGAAGCAAAAACCTACAATAAATATGTGATATTGCTTACCTGATTTTAAATATCTTTTCGGTTAAAATGACGGGAAAATGACATTAATAATTGCATCAAGATTAGGAGCCTTGTTAGGATTTAAGGCAATATACAAACTGACTACTACAGAGTGGTCATCCTACTCAGCTCAAAATGAGGTTCGTCACCCCTAAAAATGATAGCCAACATCCAACACATATTTTTCATGTAGTATGAACGTTGTAGTACATACTATTTCTATAAATATTTTTTGTATATATACATGTACTTTATATCTATTCTATTACAATTGTAATTTTTCTTATATGAGTAATGTATGTTGATAAAACTAAGGGAAAATTTTGCAAACAGTACACCAAGTAAAAGCCACTAGTAATTTCCATATATAATGTTCCAAACCGATCATTTTGGTACACGGACTCTCGAGCCCGACCCACTTTGTAGACATACCGTCACTGACGCCGTTTACTCTTATGTCATTACTCATTTGTCAGAGGGTAATTTAGTACTTTTACCTCTCTGACTTTGACTCTCTCTCTTTCTCTTCCTCTATGGCCGCGACCGGAAATTTTCCCAATCCTTTACCTACTCTCTTGTTATCTTCCCTCCAAGCTCTTTTGTAACCAAACCCAATCCCAATATCATAGGAATTAACTCCATAATTGTAACTTGTAAGTGAGCTCCATTACAAAGTTCGTTTCTTCCGGCCCGAATCCGAGGAAAGCATTTGAGTACTACTTCTCTTCTGGAATATCCCTCTGCCGCAACAGCTTCATCCCAAGAGCCTCAGTGTGAAACTTGGCGGAGCGACGAATATCCTCATCAATTTCTTCTTCTATCGTCTGATTCATCAGAGTGAATGGGAGCCGTTGGATCAACCCACGATTCTTCCTCCCCTCACCTTCCCGCCGCCCGCCTCCACATCGCCAGCGATCGTAATTGAAACCTTGAATTCTCCAACAACAATATCAAATCGAATTTCGAATTTCTTGATCAAATTGAGTTTCTGCAATTAAAGGTGAGGGACTGGGTTCGATGCTTAGATCACATAAGTAAGAAGATAGAACTTACTTTGAATTTCTTGGATAGCTAGCCATGCCTGAAGCCAAAGCTTTGCCTTTGATAGAGAACACGATGAACAAGAGGGAAAGACGATTCCCAGCGTTTTGTTACTAATATATTTATTTTATTTTTTAACAGAGTTAAGCCTCCTCTGGTTCACTCTCGTACTCCATATCTTCCTCACTCACCATAGCCATCAATTCAACTGTTACAGCAACAAAAAACCTAGATTGGAGTTGGAGATCTTGAACAGATGAACCCAATAGAGAGAAGATATGGGAGGTGAGGATGAGAGATAAAAGATTGCATCTTTGTAGTTGTTCAATCTTTAAAAAGTTTGGTTTCGGCGGAGAAGCTTGAGAATTGAAGGGTGTTGATTGATGGTAATGGTTGGAATTGCAGAATTGCAGAATTGCAGAATTGCAGAGGTGATCGAGATTGGGAGGGGGGAAGAGAGATGGGTGCCCATAGTGAGTCAAAGACAGAGACAGAGAGAATGTTGTGTGCCCAGAGTAAGAGAGAAAAAGCCAGGTGCTCAGAGTAAAAACTCGAAGAGACCAAATTACCCCTCAAATTAACGGCGTCAGTGACTGTATGTCTACAAAGTGGGTCGGGCTCGAGAGTCCGTGTACCAAAATGATCGGTTTGAAACATTATGTATGGAAATTATTAGTGACTTTTACTTGGTGTACTGTTTGCAGAATTTTCCCTAAAGCTAAACTTGAGATACCAGCGGCAAAAACAAGCAGCCTATAGAATTCTAAAGAACTTGTAGGTCAAAGTCTATTGATATGCTAAAACAAACACTCAACTTAATTATGCAGAAAATTGTCAATTGTCAATTGTCAGTATAAAGTAATTTAGGGATCGTTCTAGGTAAGTGATTGAGGGTACATAAATAATTACGTAAATAAATAAAGCATCATATTAGATTATTTACAAAAAAATAAAAATAAATAAAAGAATAGAAGAACAATAAAACGTAAACTAAGGGGGGTTTTAGGATTTCTTAACGTATAAATTAAAATAAAAAATTAAATAATTCGGGATTTACAATGATATGGATGAATGGAACGTTAGAAACCAAAAAATCTACCACAAATATATGGAAGAAACATATATTCTCTACATTCAATTGCATATGTCATGAGAAAGAAGTTGACCAAGTGAAACATTAAAAGCAAACAAGTTTCCTTATATTATTTTTCTTGAATATTTAATCTAAATGAAAGCACCTAAATTAAACCTATTGAACATGCAATCATAGTGTAGAAAGCTACCTAATCAACAACATATTCAATGCAACAAGAACAAAGAAAGGATGTCAACTTTACTGCACAACCTAATACAAGAAAGTTGTCTATTTGCAATCCTATTTAATTGATCTTGACTTTTTCTCAAAGCCTTTACTACTTCCGAAATTAGGTCACAAAACTATTAGGTGAATTATTAACCTAATTTCAGCTCCAATTATGCAACTCCTATATGTTTCAAACCACACAAAACAAGCATGCAAAAAAATCCATAAATCGGACTACAAATAACACAAATTTTTAGGCTCTCGTTCTCTCTCTAAAAAGTAGGATTTTCCCCGTAAAGAATTTTCCTCGTCCGGTAGCGCACCGTAGTTGGCTCGTGGCGCGTATAGCAAGACAGGCTCTGGCCTTCGTGGTGATGCTTCTCTCAGATGGCGAGGATGGTGGTGGCCGAGATTGGGCCACTGTTGAGATTGTACCCCTCAATCCCGATTGGATCCAATTGGATCTTAGGTTGAGTGGGTTGGATGGGCGGATAGGCAACGGTGCATGGCAAGGGATGGCGGGGGACAGGCGGTTTGGAGAGATGGGGTCGAAGTTTAACGTCGGTGCAGCTACAACGTGGATTTGTGGTTCTGGTGTCTCGACTTCTTTGTTGGTGTTTTGGCTACTTGGGTTCAGATCGGTTGGCAATCTGCCTCTTTGGGTGGCTGGGCTCTGGACGGAGGTCAGGACATGGCAGAGGCCTGGTGATGGTGGCGCTGTGGTGGTGGCGGCGTTAGTGGGGCTGTGGTGTCGATGGATTAGGCTAGAATCCTGTTTGTTCCTTACTGGGCCTAATGGTTATTAGGCTTGGGCTTGGGCTTTGGCTCTAATTTTATTTTCCTTTATATTTTATTGTTATTTTATTTAGTTAATTATGGCTTTATGCTAGTAATAAGCCCCTATCAGTTAATGGTAGGATGAAGTGGGATTGGTCCCAGCATGCACCTTCAGTGTGCCTTAGCTGTCTTAGCGAGGCGGCGAGCTATTTACATCAAATGGATGCAACCTCCTAGTGGCAGGATGAAATTGAGTGTCGCCGGATATATCTCCGTGCGGCAATATAGTGGGAAAGCTGTGATATTTGTAATGATGCTTCTTCATTATCAAGTAATCTTTCCGTTATGTCACCGCTTTGTTAAACCAAATAGAGTAGCCAATTGTGCACTCTTTGCTAATTGGTGCTTGTAAGAATACATAGCCTTAGTGGAGACTCCCGATATTATTTCAGGATGTTCTCTTTATATTTATGCTTATTGTAATCAGGGGTTCACGCTCTACATCCTCCCATTGTATTCCGCAGTTTCATTAATCAAGGATTGAGGGTAGCCGCACTAGCCCCCTTCAAAAAAAAAAAATCCATAAATTGAAATCAATTAAACAATCGCACATAAGCAACATAGCAATCAAGAGGTAGAAAACGTAACTATATAATCAATCACATAAAACGGGGCTCCTAACTTTTTCCTAACGTCATGTTAACTAACTACACATAGTTTACAAATTCAACAAAGGAAAACAATAGAGTTCTTAAAAAAAAAAAAAGAAAAAGAAGATGAAATACACCATGAAGGGATGAATAACAACACTTTGAGAACGTAGACTTGAAGAGCTTGAAGGCAAGCAACTCCAAGGTGACGACACAAGGTGGTTGACGGCAAGAATGAGGATGTATTGCACGGCTTCTTCTCCTTGGTTGAAAATGCTGAACTATGGAAGCTAGAGATAGGTTTCGGATTTTGTGTGAGAGAAATGATGTTGAATGGTGAAATTAATGTTGGGAATAACATTCTTATATTAGGGACGGCATCCTTGATATCCTTTTCCAACTCTACTTCATCTTGGTAATTCAAGGAATTAATTCATTGGTCCACATAACAAGAGCCAATATAATAATTCCACGTCATCTCTTCTGCATCATTCAACCAATAGAAATCTTCTAGGAGCAAGTAGAATCCAATAATGAATCCGGAAAAAGCTTGGCCGAAATTCCCTTGGATATTATCTCTATATTTCCGCCAAAAGCAATATTTATGTAATAAGGACTCCAAATCTGATAATTATTTTCTTTTCTCATTACATACGAGTTGTAAACCTTTCCTAATTCCACCGCTTGACGTCAATCATCTAGGTTCTTCATGGATTTCATGGAAACAAGGTTTCTTTATAGAATTGGGACTCTTCCTTTGACATATGTATTAGAAACCAATTAGGTTTAGATTTCTCTTGTTGCCAAAATTCATCAATCTTCTAGATTATTCTTCAACATTCTTAAGTAATCCTAACGCCACATGGTCTCTTAGTGCCTTCAGGTATCCTAGCATCATCAGGACTCCTCATGTTATAACCCATACCCGAATTTACTGGTTTACTAGTCATTTGGATGGTAAATGAATAAAAGTTTCACTTTTTACCTTAGTTTTGACATTTTTGTGGGTTAAAAAGTTGACTCTTTCTTCGACTCAGTATTTGAGAAAACTTTCTTCTAAAAATTTGTAGAGGACATTAAACCGAGTTCGTGGACATACGACATGCTACAATCAGAGTTGTAACAAAAAAGTTATAAAGGTTTCAAGACAGTGGCAGTTTGGTCACTGGAACCAGTCCCTTGAACCCAGAAATTCCTAGATTCGGCGCTAGAACTTCCCGGCCATGCCGGCGACTATTCTGGCCACCTCAAGCCATGAAACCGGTGTCATTATTCTCTTCGTCTTCGAGCCATCTTTCCAACCATATAATCCTTGCAGCCTATGATCCACCATACACGACGAATCGAAGTAATGAAGGCTCAAACCTCTTTCGACACGTGAGGCTGAACAGTGATGCCGGTGAGCATGAACTCCTTGAAAATAGAGGGGTATTGGCGGACAAACTTGACGGGGCGCGTGGGAATCATAAGGGAGTGTCGGGTTTTGGTGAGGATGGAAATGTGGAGGGATTTGGAGGGCTTTGATTTGATGAGGTTCTTGATGTTGGTGATTGACCGGAGCTCTTTCTCTCTATCTCGACTAGGTGGTCGAGACCGCAGTCGCGAACCTAGTTTATGGTGGCGTCCATGAAGGTTCTGTGGGTGACGTCGTTGCGGTGGGATTTTAGGACGGAGCGGAAGGTGAAGTGAAAGGGAGACATTGGTTCCTGATCTTCGGTAATGACAATCAAAACTTTGAGCGATTTTGATTCGAGTAAAGAAACGAAATTTAACCCATAATGGAGGGAATTGAACTTACTGATGAAATGGATATGAAGGTGACCTCTTCTTGGTATTGATCTTTTTTTCTGGAGATTCTGATCGAATCACTGTGATTTCATGAAGTCTAGGGACTGTTTTTAGGAGGGGAGAGAGAGAGCTGAGAGAGAGAGAGAGAAGCAGCAAAAAAGAAAAAGAAAAAAAAAAGAGAACAATTAAAAAAATTAAAAATAAAAAGTGAGGGGTAAAATAGTAATTTTAGGACTGATTATGTGAGAATTAAAAAGAATAAGGACTAAACTGTTTAATTTAAAATTTTTGGACTGAATTGTTTTATGGAACAAAGTACAGGGAGTAACAAGTATTTAATCCATATATATATTTATGTGAAATATATGTATTGGTGCAGTTGTGAAATGAGGTGGAATTAGTATGGTATGTGATTTGATTTTCTAAGGAAATGAATGAGTTTTGGTTCTTTTGAATGGAAACAATTATATTATTGATGTTTTTTATTTGAGAGTTTTACTTGTCAAATTGTGCTGGTGGTTTAAGGTGTGAAAACAATATTTTGAAATTGATTTTTATATCGTTTTGAAGTGTTGAGGTTGTGTAACATTTTGAGTCTTGAGTGACTTTTTAAATGTTTTGGTCTTTGTACCGAGGGTATTTGTACCAAGGGCCACAATAGTGACCGAGGATGTGTTATCGAAACCATGCTCTTGGCTGGGGTATGGTTACGATTAAGTTAGAGCTCTAGTCTATTTGCCATTGTATGTCATGAGAGGTAACAAGTAGGTTACTTGCGACTCATGAGTACGTGTTTTTAAAAGAGAGTTTAGGGTGTATTCTTCTTTTAATTGTCCGAGGGGGACTTGATTTTCATATTATAATGGTGAGTTACAGTAATATGATTTTGTCATTTTAGTGATATATGTGATCCTTAAGAGGCAAGGATGTCGTGTTTGAAAATGAATCATTTTATGTGATCATTTTAGCTGAGTTAAAGGGGTGATTTTGATGGCTTCAGCGTGAGTCGTTTGATTTCCTTATTTATTTTCCTTTTTCATTTCTATTGTTTGAATTTAATGTAATCTCCTGAACGAAACTATATGCCACTATATGCAGCGATTACTATGATTTCTATAGTTTGATTTTAATGTAATCTCCTGAACTAAACTATATGCAGGAGTTGCTATGATTTGAATTGTGTGATTTTAGGTGATCTCCTAAACTAATTTTCTATGTAGGGATTACTAATTTTGACCTTGTGTGATTGTAAGTTCGGTTGTGTTTTGTGGAGTTAAATGTTGTTGCTTTAATTTATCTCATGAGTCAAGAAATTATAAGCATGCGCTGTTTGAGTCATTTTATTTGAGTTTATTCATACGAGCTTAAAAAGCTTACCGGATTGTTGTCGCAACCTGGTGCACTATTCCATGGTGTAGGAGTTTTTCCTGCAGGTCAGGGTAATCAGGGTTGAGGCTGCAACTTGTTGTCGCAACAGTATTAGGTTTAGAACCTATTTTGGTTATTTTATTTACTGCTATTTGTAGTATGCTCCTGGTGAGCGTTTACATTTACTTTGATGCTTTCGAGTTTATGTAAACACATGGTGATGTAATATGTGACTCAAGAGAACAAGTCGGTATTGACATTTGTGGGCTCAGTTGTTTTATTGCTTAGATTAAATTGAAAAAGTTTCTATGTATTTTTGGGCATATGATTGAGTTATTGCATTTCGGACTTTGAATTTCTTTATCCAAAATTCGGGGTGTGCCATATGCTTTTGATGATTTACTTATGATTTACGGAGTTAATATTAAGTTTTCCTTCCGAAAACATTTGTTAATTTTCGAGTATCTGTTTTATGATTATTTTATTGAGACATCTTTTCAGGAAGAAAATGAGTTTATGAGAAATCATGAGTATGATATTGAAGTATTTGATTATATATAGACGAGTTATCGAGATTTCTTGAGTTTAAATATTATATGAGAAATTTTATAAGTTTAGTTTATTTGAGGAGGTGAATATGTTAGCGCATGCATGCATTACCTGGTCGGTAGTACCCTCTAGGTTATAGTCTGGTCGGCAGTACCGTCCATACAATATTCTGGTCGACAGTACCTTCCAGAATATATATATTCTGGTCAGTAGTACCTTCCAATGCGTCATCTGGTCAGCTGTACCCTCAAGATGGCATGAGATAGTTAGTCGGCAGTACCCTCTAGCCATCACCTCATTGCCCGGTTGGCAGTATCTTCCGATGCTTTCCTGGTTGGCGTACCCTCCAGGTGGCATGAGATGACCAGTCGGCAGTTCCCTCTAGTCACCACCTATTTTAAGATATGAGTATTTTATGAGATTTTCAAGAGTTTTGAGATGATTTCACTGATGATTTGAAGTGATTTTACGAGGTAAGATTTATAGAATGATTTGAGATACCAGTATATTTCTGACATTTCAGATTGATTTTAAGGTATTTTACCATGTGAGTATTTTAATGAGATTTTGAGACGGCTTTTGAGATGTGTTACAATACATGTTTGACATTTTAGTAAAGAGGAGGATCAAGAGTATTTTCACGAGATTTTACTGCATGCTTGGTTTTTAAGAGAATAAAGCATTATATTTATTTTATGTTTTTTCATTAAAATTATTTATTTTTCGTCCACTCAATCTAACAATTTTAAATGATTTTCCCTAAGCTTTTCAGTTTCTCTTTCCCAGTCTGCAAAGTAATTGAGGTCGAGCATGCGTAGGATGTCGAGGCATAGTGACTACCGCGTCCATCTTCTTTGTAGGTTACATGTTAACCTACTTGTACTTTATTCCAGTTCATTTGTCTAGATTGCTCTGATGACCATCTTTCAATTGTGTTAGTAAAAAGATAATTTGGTATTCAAGATTTGAGTTTCATATTTATTTTATATTACTTATTGGGAAGTTGTTTATGAATTGTGGGAGTAGGTAGACTCTAGGAGTTGAGGATGGATAAGTTTATTGACGAGTGCTAGAATGTTTTTACAGATTTTGGGTAGTCCATTTTTAGGGGAAGTTCTACCAAATTTTGGGTGAAATTTCTTCTAAGGTGGTCCCCATAGGACTACTCCGGATTTCATGCAGGTGAAACCCGGTTTGGGTCCTGTCACCTCATGCCAACAGGAGTTAAGGATGGACTTGTGCTAGAATGTTTTTACAGATTTTGGATAGTCCACTTTTAAAGGAAGTTCCGCCAAATTTTTGGTGAAATTTCTTCAAAGGTGGTCCCCATAGGACTACTCCGGATTTCATGCAGGTGAAACTCGGTTGGGTCCCATCACCTCATGCCAACAGGTTTCTTAGTCCAATAAGGACTCTTTACTTGGGTGATTAGTGCTTAGTTTGGTCATCCATTGGGATATCGTGTGCCTTTAACTGAGATTACTTCTTTCGATCGTTGGCTTCAGTGTCTTCAGCATTAGTCTATGCCTATTTTGGATCGATCATATTTGTTTACTCATCTTGCCTTCATGGTTTGGCATATATGGGAGCATCGTTGGGGAAATTCTAGTGTAGTGGTGGGTATCTCATACCCACATTTACAAAAGTGAGAATAAATTTTGTTGTCAAAGTTGTAATTTGAGTTATAGTTTGTGTAATCTTAGTTCTAATGATAATTACATATCTTACGACATTTTACAAGTTTTTGAACAAATTCGTTGTCAATGTTGTAATATTAGTTCTAATAATGGTAATTACACCTCTTACGACATTTTTACAAGCTTTTGAACAAATTCGTTGTCAATGTTGTAATTTTTGTTTAACTATATGTAAATAGTGTAAATGAATATGGTAACTTTTGTTCTTAATATTGTAATTTTGGTTCAAATACTTGTAAATTTTTGTTCAAATAATTGTAAATGAGGGTATCTCATACCCACCAGTATACTAGCTTGTCTCGCATCGTTGTACTTATACTTTTGATCATGTCGCTCCGCTCCCGGCAATTGTTGCATCTAAAGCATCTGCTGCTGCTCAGGAATATCTGGGTACCACAACTCACCGGTCTTGACGACCTGTGACGGTGTCCCCAATTGTTTCTTCTCATTGGCAACCCCTTCTTGTAGGATCAGTCAAATTTAATTCCTATGCTTCTTGGGATGCCTCTTCTTTTCAATGTGGTTTGGCTTCTCTTGTTCGGGATAGCTCCGGCTTCTTGCAGGCAATGCCCATTTCACTTCAGCGATTTCGGCAATTGCAGCGGAGGCTCAGGCAATGTTAGAAGGTTTGAAACTTATTATCACAACTCTTCCCACTTTTCCTATGATGGTGATGGTGGAGTATGATTCTTTATCTCTAATCTTCTCATGCGGTGCTCAATTCTTCTGTTCACTGGACTGCAGCTCCTTTTGTTGCTGAAATCCAGAGCTTACTAGCTTCTTTTCCTAAAGTTAGCTGGACGTGGTCCGGCAGAAATGAAAATTTAGCAGCTGACTATGTTAGTAAGTTAGTTTACAAGAGGATGTGTCGACCTCTGGACTGGGTCCAGAACCCTCCTTCCTCTTTACTTCGTATTCTTCTATTTGATGCTGCTGAAGCGCCCCCTTCTTGGGTGCGGTTTCTTTTTAATATATATCTCCTTCGTGCCAAAAAACGAAAAAGAAAAAGAAAAAAGAAGATAATGCTTGACTGAAAGGCGTGGTTATATTGACCCATTCCAAAATAAATAAATAAAGCATGTTTGATTAATACTGGTGATATTTCATTGGCTTGTGCCTGTTTATATCACCTTTGATCGATTCTACTAATTAAGTAATGCATATATAAACATTTGCAGATCTTGCTAGATACAAACATTTCATGCGTATATGCATAGATTCTGGTAATATATGTTACGTACTCCAACTATAAGCCACTTGATTTTAAGTAGATCATATATGTAGTCTTGCTTTGATTATATGCAACATTTTATTTGCATGCTTGAGATAGTAAAATGCTTGCGCTCTCACTGAGTATCTCTGCCCTCTTTCTCTTCCTTTCCCTCTCTCCCTCAACCTCCAATCTCACCCCAAACAGCTTTGGCCTCTGGTCGTCTTCTTCTTTACCTCTCTCCGAATCCCGGCCATACTTGGCCACCAAATCGAGAAGCTCCTTGCACTTGTTTTTCATGCTCGTAAGCTCGCAGCTCAAAACTCCATTTTCCATCTTTAGCCGTTTGTTTTCATCAATAAGAGAGCTGTACTCGGACGAAGAAGAAGTCGAGGAAGACCTTTCATGGTCTTCATCAGACTGATCATCTTCTGCTGCTACTTGGCCTTGAGCTAGCGCCGCATTTGGCTGTTGCTTGTTCGCCCATGCTTTTCTACGTCGGATTTCACATAGATGATCCTTTTCACCCTTTCGAAACTTATCGTTGCAAAACTCCCACCGGCTTGTTGCAACTTTTCGAAATCCCTGTTAATATTTGTAGCTATGGGGTTAATACATAGTTGAGAGCCTGAGAGGTTATTCCAAACCAGAATGTTTAAGCTACCAAAGCAAGTTAGAAGAAAAAGATAAAGAACCCAATTGATATTAGTTGACTGATTTTCTCTTCATCTCATTAAATCTCATGTTACAATTTAAGCTGCTTTTATCTCCCTAACATCAAAAGGCAACTGGGCAAGAGGGTCCTCATGAGCAGAACACCAGGGAAAGAAAACATGATAAAATATTTTAAGATTTTCTCAGATACGTACGTGTGAACCTGTTCTGCTAATTGTGACAATTTCTGTGTCTTTCTTCTCTTACTATAATTAA
>LYNE01003815.1:15897-28361 GCA_001662545.1 Rosa x damascena
CACTCCTTTGTTACTGAGAGAGAGAGAGAGAAGCCATAGAAGACTTTTCCGGATTCCAGCTAACTTTCGCTGGAATCCTGTCACTAGTCGCTGGATTCCGCTCAACTTTCTCCAAAATCCGGTCACCGGTAGCCGCCCACAGGACTTTTCTGAAAACCTCGCCGGAGGTCGTCGGAGATTTCATAGGTCACCGGAAAAGTTTATTGCCTTCAATAGACGTCTATTGCTCTCAATAGTCTATTGCCCCCTAATAGACATCTCCCCAATAGTCTATTACTCCCTAATAGACATCTATTGCCTCCCAATAGTGGGGCAATCAACCTCTATTACACCCCAATAGAACTTTCGATCACCGGAATGAGAACTAATCTTCCTTAAATTAGACAAATAAAACTTTAATTAAATAAAAAAAACGAGGAGATTATGTCAATTCAAAACGTCTATTGGGGGCTAATAAACCTTTTTTTTTTTTGCATCGAACCTTCTGCTCTTCTCTAAAAGAGATTGTCCATTTACAATTTACAAATTGATATAGCTAATTAGCTATTAACTTTAATTATGGGATATAGCTACTAACTTTAATTTTGGAGTCCCCTTACAATTTACAAATTGATATTTAATTCTAGGATACTTTTGGTTAGTTTGAAGATTGGGATCGTCTAGAATGATTTGGGTATGGAGTTGGAATTCAAAGTCAAGCTAATAATTTTAATTCTTTAGTAGTCAACAATTGTTTAAAAAGTTAATAAATTTGTGCATTCATTTCAAGATATTCACACAACACCAGAACTTACCGACTCTCATCGTCTTCGACCTCGATTACATTCTTGGTCTTTCTACTGCGAATACGAAGAAGATGATATGCCATATCTGTATCCACAAGCCCATATTACTAGACCTGTAAATGGACCGGATCGACCTAAATCCAAATCTGTTTACTAATAAAAAAATTCAACACGAACCCGCTCCATTAACCTGTCGGATCATTGATAGCTCGATCCAAATTTGTATCCGTCAGATAAATGGGTACCCTATCTGCTAATCCGATCCGTTTATAATTTTAATTTTTTTTAAAATTTAAATAGTAATATTAAATTTATATCTTGATACCTCATATACTATTAATAAAATATTAAAACAACATGAAGAGTATCACTGGAAGTAGAATTACATTATCAAAATATTCCCTATGCCCAATACATTAAGAGAGAGACGTCTAGAGATGTGTATGAGATTAATTGTGCTTCTACAACCTTCTTAGCTTATTGGTAAACTGAACAAAGCTTGTATCAATAATGCTTCTTGGGTGATGGACTGATGGACTCTGTTTATGAAGACCATCCTTAGGTTTTTACAAAAATTTTGTATTAGAAGTTCTTTATATTTTATATTTTTAAAAAATAATAATGTATTAATAAAAAATAATATTTTATTATTATAAAAACGGATTGGATCGTCCTAAATCCGTATTTGATCAGTTAAATAAACGAGTTAACGGATTTGGATCATTAACGGATCAATGGATCAATATTTTCAATCCAACCCCGTCCAATAGCCACGGATTCGGAGCGGGTTCAGATCAAAATCTGATCCATTCACAGGTCTACATATTACACGCCCTTAGACAAAATGGAATATTAATGGCCGAGCTTCAGGATCCCCAACTTCTGATGTAGCCAAATCGTTCCTTCCAAGTTCTGATGTAGCCAAATCGTTCCTTCCAACTTCTGACTATTGCATCGTAGCCTCCTACTCCTCCGTCGCGTCGTCGCCGAAGCCGACATCATGGAGAGAGAGAGAGAGAGAGAGAGAGAGAGAGAGAGAGAGAGAGAGAGAGAGAGAGAGAGAGAGAGAGAGAGGCCAGTTGGCACCGGAACTTCAAAAGTTGTCCGCAGTGGGAATGAGAGAGAGATTGATGGCATGGCTGTAGTTTATTAATTAATTTGATAGCAAACTTGTCATTTTACTTAAAATTGAGTTAGTGGGAATAAAAATTTATTACTGGGGTAAGTGGGATAATTTTGTTAAACAAAAAATATAGTTTCATCAAATAACATAAAAGTGCTTATAAATTGATTGTTAAAAAAATTGCATATATTATTTTGTATATCATTTTTCTGATAAAATAAAAATTATAAATCATTACAATACTCAAACATAATATATCACTCCAAACCAATTATAATTGTTCACACAATTGCTCTTATTTTGAAATATATTCATGATGGTTTATTATCAATACAATCAAATATATCTTTCTTGATCATATATATAATCATGTTGTCATTTACCCACATATATATCTCCCCACTACTACAAAATGGGGTTTAGCACACCATTCTGAATGGTATGTTTTGAACCTAAGACACTATTGATTGGTGGGAAGAAGCAATAGCTACGGCTTAGCAACTATTTAACCAATGGTTTGCTTTGCCTCCGTGACATATACTTAAGATACTCATTATCAAAACTAAAAAGTGAGCTGATTTGTGGGTCATACCACTATAAATGGTGACTGCTTTAGTTTTTTATATTCATCACCAATGTCAACTAGGCCTCGTCAACGCGCCGGCCCTTACTACATTTTTAAATAACAACGGGCTGGGCCGGACTTTATTGTAAATCGCAAGATCCAAACATGTCTATATAAAGAGGGCCTTGTGGGATTTTTAGGGCCAGACCGAGCAGTCTCATTTTTTTGGGCCGGGCTGGGCTTATATCAATTCTTTAAATGATTTGGAAGGTTTGTGAGGTTAATAAATCATAGCTCTTTTCATTTATTAAGGGTAATCATACTCATACATTGCAATAATCAGTATTCCATATATATAACATTTAGGGTAAAATCTTTATATGGTACCTAAACTATCACGAAATGCATTTTTTGTTACTTACAAATTTTTAGGGAGTCTAGTGGTACCTGTATTATTCTCCGTTAGCCATTTCAGTACTTTCGTCAATTATTCCTTTAAAGTATGGGTAAAATCGTAAAACATCTATTTTTCATATTTCTTTTACAAATTTTTTATTAAACTAAATTAAAAATAAATTAGACTAGGTTAAAAGAAAGACCTAGAATTGAATTTAGTGAATATCTAGATTTACCTCCCATCTCTATTGATTAATCCTATTAATTGTTCGAGAAAAAAGTTATCTCCAAATTAGTATATATTAAATTTTCATAAAATAAGAAAAACTAAACAAAAATAAAAGTACTTAAATTAATTGACCCAAGTGTCCCGATAACAGTGAAGAGTATTATTTATCTTTTTTTACGTGTCAAAATATTTTTTTAATTATAGATATTCAATATATTAAATTCTATAATTCTAATTATGAATGAAAAGACTATTTTACCCTTACTGTTTTACTCACATGACCGCCACATAGGCATTTTTAACGGAATAATGGACGGATGTACTATAAGGGCTAACGAAGGGATAGTACAGGTACCACTGGACTCTCTGAAAATTTGTAGGTACCAAAAAGTGCATTTCGTAATAATTTAGGTACTATATAAGGATTTTACCCTAACATTTAATAGGAAGGTGGAGACAACAACACTGCATCTTTGCCTTCATCTTTTGTCAGTTAAACCATATGCCTTGCATTGAACCCCAATGATTACTTTAATAGTAAAATATGTTTCGATGCAGGACTATAGATCCATTTTAAGTGCACCAAATTATGTTCCATTTTTCCATGTTTAACCTACCCCTAGCTATTCCTTGGCTATGTTTGGGAGACTTCAACCAAATTTTATATGACATTGAAAAATGGGGAGGAGCCCCTCCTCTGCTTTGGAGGATGAATATGTTCAGGGAGTTCCTATCTGACACGGAGCTCAAGGACTTGCACTTTTAGGGTCTAATGTTCACTTAGTACAGTTCAAGGAAACACCAGATTTACATGAAAGAGCGCCTGGACCGATGTCTAGGCAATGTTCACTGGTGCGAAGCTTAGTAGCAGTCACAGCTCTTCCACCTCCCAAAAATTGGATCAGATCATCGACCTATTCTTCTGGACACCAATTCCCTCCAACAACATGGCCTTCAATCATTTCTCTTCGAACACACTTGAGCGACTCATGAAGGATGTGCCTCTATTGTTTTGGCTCACTGGCAAGACACTTCTTTCTGCACCGCAATGAACCAATGGAGTAAGAACCTTCAAGCGTGCAAGTCAGCGCTGACAAAGTGGAGCAATTAAGCCTTCCTAAATTCAAAACAAAAAGTAGATGAACTAGTCTATGATCTGGAATCCTTACTTGCTCACCCCTCTCTTTCTGATGCTGACCAAGTCCAACAGATCACTTCACAAATCGATGAACTTTAGGGTATTGAAGAAGTTTTCTGGCATCAACGCTCTTGAATAAGTTGGCTCAATTTGGGAGACAAAAACACTCACTTCTTTCACCAATCGACCATTAAGAGAAGACAACGTAACAAAATTCTCAGATTGAAAAACGAGGTTGGCATTTAGCTGTAGTAAGAATCTGATATCAACAACACAATCTCTCAATATTTCCAGCATCTCTATACTTCAACAGGCCCTCAAGATTGGGATGATGTCCTCCAATTCATTGATCCTGTTGTGACACCTAAGATGAATGGTACTCTCTTCCCCGGTGACTATGGATGTAATTCATGATGCTGTGTTTCAACTAGGGGCCTCAAGGCCCCGGGGCCTGATGGATACTCTGGTATCTTCTATCAAACTTACTAGAAAATACTAAACAACATAATCTTGGAGACAACATCTCAATTCATGGACTCAGAAGCCATACTTCTCTCCATCAACAAAACCCACATTGTGCTAATACCTAAGACTCTTGCTTACAAGATCCATCTCAATTTCGTCCGATTGGCCTTTGTAATTACTCATACAAGATCCTAGCCAAAATCCTCACAAATAGGCTCGAACCAATCATGCCGAACCTTATTTCTAATCAACAATATGCCTTTGTCGAAGGCCGCCAGATATAGGATAATGTTATCATAGCGCATCAAGTCTACCACCACCTCAAGCTACGTCGTTCAAGTTCTGATCATGAAATAGGAATCAAACTGGACATGAACAAAGCATACGACCTCTTGGAATGAGATTTTCTTGAGGCTGTTCTTACATGCTTGGGTTTTACTGAACACTAGATTATGCTGATCATGAATTGTGTACGGTCGGTCACTCTTTCCCTCCTAATCAATGGGAAAACTTCCAAACCTTTCTCCCCTTCCCGAGGCCTTCGACAGGGAGAACCTCTCTCTCCCTTCCTGTTTCTGTTTGTTAATGAAGTTCTATCCTTCATTGTCAAGAAGGCTAGCCTAATCAGACAACTAACTCCAATCACTATCAACCTAACTGGCCCAGAATTCAACCACCTCATGTTTGCAGATAATACCCTCTTATTCTAGAAAGCGACCTAAAAAAATTGCGCATTCCTCTCCCATATCCTCCAGGCCTATTGTGCAGCTTTAGGCCAACAAATAAATCAAGCCAAATCCTCCATCTACTTCAGCCCCAATATACCTCCATAGTTAGCCTTGGAACTCCAAGCTATTTTTGGGAACGCAGGTAGTTACTGACCCTGGAAAGTACCTAGGCCTGCCCTCAGTTTGGGGAAGATCAAAACTATTGGCTCTCTCTTACATTTGAGATACCATTTCTAGAAAGCTACAAGGGTATAAACAAGCTTCACTCACTCAAGCTAGCAAAGAAGTTCTCATAAAATCAGTTGCTTCTGCCATTCCTGCCTATCCGATGGCCTACTTCCTCTTTCCTAAATCGGTCTGTGATGACATTAATTCAATTTTGGCAAAATTCTGGTAGGGTAAAACGGGAGATAGAGGCATTCATTGGAAAACGTGGTAGTATCGTGGTCTATCAAAAGAGCATGGTGGATTGGACTTTAGACAGTTCAACGACTTTAATCTTGCCCTTTTAGCCAAACTTTCATAGAGAATCATCAATATCCCAAATGCCTTTGGGTCCGAGTTCTAAAGGCTCGATATTTCTCTGATTGTTCTTTATGGGAAGTAAGGCGAGGTCCTTGATCGTCCTAGATATGGAATAGTATCCTAGCAGGAAGAAATCTTCTATCTCAAGGAGCCTTTTCTCAAATTGGCCACGGTTTTAACACACCAATTTGGATTGCTCGCTAGATACCAAATCTCCCTCAGCCAAGCTCCAATCCCCACCTCCAACCCTACAAACCAATATGAACACAAATGCCACGGTCAACTCCATAATTGAATGGAATGTACTCTCTTGGGACCTCACAACAATTTAGAATGCCATCACTCCAGAGGAAGCTCAAGCTATCAAAGCTATCCCTCTTCTCTCTCCCTTGAACTATGACAAACTCATTTGGGCTTTGGAGAAGAATGGCTTCTTCTCTGTTTGCTCTGCCTATCACCTGCAACATTCCCAACACAACCCTTCAAGCTGCCCTTCTCAAACATCACATTAGGTGGATCACTCAATTTGGAAGTGGATCTAGAATCTCAAAACTCTCCCAAAAATTAGAAATTTCTTTTGGCGAGCTGTTTCCAATGCTATAGCTACCAAAGCAAACTTATTCCGATGACACCTTGGCCAAAGTTGCACCTGCCCTCTTTGCCATAGTCAGCCAGAAACAATAGAGCATGTGCTATTCACTTGCCCATGGACCTAAGTAGTTTGGTTTGGCCACCCCATTAGCCTAAGAATCCATCCTACAGTAGTTACCTCCTTCGATCGATGGATTCAAATCTTGATCTCTGACATTGGTCACAACCCTGTACCTACAAAAAATTGCTTCTCTTCAATAAGTTTCGTGCGTTGGGAAATTTGGAAACATCGATGTTTCTATACCTTTAATCACATCGACCCGTCTCCAGCAGAAGTCATTCTCAAAGCCACCCAAGCATTCAATGAATTCCACCACTCTACCTTGAGGATGATGAAGACCCCATCTCGTAACAACCAGGTTCCTCCCCAGAAGCTGTAGAATATTCTGTAAATATTTACTTTCCTTGTACATATAGATTCCATCTCTCTGTATAATTGTAGGAGATAGTTTCCTATTAGGATTACTCTTGTATCACTTTATAAACTCTATTCTTGGGGGTGAATAATATTGAAGTATTCCAAACACATTGAATTCTTATTTTCTACTTGGTATCCGAGCCAAGTTCAATCCTGTGAACTTGCACTGTACTTTGAAACCCGAAATCGAAAGCCGAAAAACACCCAAACCTTGAAGTTCGAATTAAGTCTTGAAGGTCACCATCAATTGCCACACCTTTTGTTTAAAAGGTGCCGTACCCTTTGTTTAATTAAAAGTTGTTGGGCACCTTTTTTTTGTTTGATTGAACACCAACCGACAAGACTCCTGCTGCACCATTGTTTGGTCCTACCCCACTGACAATTCTGCTGCAGCCAACAAACACTCTAGCCGACAAGCCAAGCCAGAGCTGAGCCGTAGCCATACTAGCCGCATCTTTTTTGACTTTGATTAATTGCGGCATTCTTTTTGCTGCACACGTCCTTCTGGTCCCGTACACATCTTCTACTTTTGCTTAATGGAATACGACCCCACCACAATTGCAATCCACAACATGCCTCTAATCATCAACCGTTATCATACCTCAACTCCTCCACCACACCGTCCTCCGGGTAAAACAAATCCATATGCAAATACAAAGTGTCCTCTCTGTGGAACTTTGGGTCATAGCAAGCAACGATGCTATGAAGTAATTGGCTACCCTGATTGGTGGGATTTCACCAAGAAACCGAGAAAGAACCTTGGAAAAGCTACCATGGCTACTGCAGAGGAAGAGCCACCATCTAATGCCTCCGCTAATGTAGCACAGTCAGGTATGAGGGGTAAGGAATCTGTGAATAGTTCTTGGATAATTGATACAGGTGCATCTGACCATATGAGTAATGATCCTAGCCTCTTGAAACAGCTGAAACCCTCGTCTCAAAATATTGTTTCTACTGCTAATGGTACTCCAACTCCGGTAACCGGAGAAGGCTCTGTTGTCCTATCTGACACGTAAACCCTTGACTCTGTATTTGTTGTCCCTTCATTAGCATATAATCTCCTATCTGTTAGCCAGATTATCCTAGCACTAGCATGTATTGTGACTTTTTATCCCTCTTTCTGTGTGTTTCAGGACATTCTAACTCGGCGGATTCTTGGTTATGGTGTTAGAAGGGGGAAACTCTACTACTTGGATCTGACAGCAAGTGGAGAGCAACAGCTGTTAGGACAAGTGAATCAGGTCAATGGAGTAGAGAATGCTAAGGAAACAGTGTGGTTGTGGCATCGTCGTTTGGGTCATTTGTCTTTCAGTTATCTTAAGAAACTACAACCTCAGTTATTTTCGGTTGTTAGTGATTCAGACTTTCGTTGTGATATATGTGAACTGGCTAAAAGTCATCGAATTTCATATTTACCTAGTCTCAATAGAAGTCCCATTCCGTTTATGAAAATTCATTCTGATGTTTGGGGTCCTGCCAAGATCCCGTCTTTCTCTGGAGCTCGATATTATGTGACTTTTATTGATGATTGTACTCGTATGACTTGGGTGTCTTTATTGAAGAACAAGAGTGATGTGTGTTCCATGTTCAGAGAGTTTCACAAGATGGTGTCTACACAGTATCAACAGAATATTCGAGTTTTTCAATCTGACAATGGCGGAGAATATATTAATGGTCCTATGCAGGAGTTTATGCAATCTCATGGAATTCGACATCAGACTTCTAACTCGTATACTCCTCAACAGAATGGATTGGCAGAAAGGAAGAATCGACAGTTACTTGAAGTTGTCTGTGCCTCTTTGTTTGGCATGCATGTACCTCGTGAATATTGGGGAGAAGCTGTGAAGTCTTCCGTTTACCTCATTAATCGTACTCCTTCTCGAGTAATTGAATTTCAAAATCCTCAGCAGAAACTTCAGAAAGTTCTGTCACTTCCGTCGCTACCAAATCTTGAACCTTGCGTGTTTGGATGCGTAGCCTATGTTCATATTCCCAAGCCTCAACGCAACAAGCTTGATCCCCGTGCCCGTAAGTGTATATTTGTTGGTTATGCGGATTTCCAAAACGGTTATCGATGTTATGATCCTCTTAATGGCACTATGTATGTTTCTCTTGATGTTGCGTTTCGCGAATCTGAGCCTTATTATTCAGGGGGAGTTTTAGAGTCTTCCTTTCAAGGGGAGAGAGTTTGCGAAGGAAATCCTCAGGATTTATTTGAGTTTGAAGAATTCGAAACATTAGAAGCTTTGGAGTCGAAATTTGGAGTTGGGAACTCCCCAATACCAGTTGACAGCGATGGGGCAGAAAAAGAAAAAGAGGATAGAGGTGAACTCACTGTGGGGTCCGCAAGAGAAGAAGATGGGGCAGAAAACGAACAAAAATCTGGAGTGAAGTTGACCTCACCGTGGGGTCCGCAGGAGAAGGACGTGGACGGATGGGAGAGAGAGAGAGTGAAGGTGTCGTGATGGGGAATAAAGGAGATGGACCCGTGGGGCCCTCAGGTAAGGAAGGTGTATTGATGAAAGATGGAAGAATTGGTGAACAACTTGGTGGACCTGTGAGGCCCCCAGATGGAGAGATTTTTGATTCATCCAGCCGACCATGTGGCTCCAGCTGACAGCATGATGGAACACGCCAACATCCTACTGTGCAGCCCCAAAGTGGATTTGAATTGTCAAACCAGGGCCCTACGCGCCAGGAGACTTATACACACATTGAGGGTGACAACGATGCATTAATGCATCCTGGAATATATGGAACATCATAAACTAGTGAATTACTTGTTGACCAGCCCGACAGTGGTGCACCCAATGAATAGAGGATAATTCAGGGCTCTCATCTATCAAAGTTATTTCCCCTCTCTACATCGTCAACCGAAGAATCCGCTGCGAATGTTCCTTCTCAGGTACCTTTAATTTCAAACGAATCATCTGGGGTAGGTAATATTGCACCTAGAAAATCCCAGAGGGCTACCAAGGGTATTCCTAAGAAACAATATGAACCAGACATTAAAACCAAAGCTAAGTATCCTATAGCTAATTACATGTCTAACCATAGGTTGTCTGGGTCACATGCACTTGTTGTTGATCAATTATCCACTATATCTATTCCTAGTAGTGTACAGGATGCTTTGGCGGATCCTAAATGGACTCAAGCAATCAATGAAGAACTAGAGGCTTTGCAGAAAAACTCAACTTGGGATATTGTGACTATGCCTGCTGGAAAGAAGACTGTTGGATGCCGATGGGTGTTTATAGTAAAACTTAAAGCTGATGGAAGCATTGACAGGTACAAAGCCATATTAGTTGCCAAAGGTTACACTCAGCGCTATGGAATTGACTATGAAGAGACGTTTGCGCCTGTAGCAAAAATCAATACTGTTCGAATCTTGATTTCACTTGCAGCAAATAAAGATTGGCCTCTGCATCAGTTTGATGTGAAGAATGCGTTCCTCAATGGTAACTTGGAGGAAGAAGTGTATATGGACATGCCACCAGGAGTGAAAAATTTGCCTTATGATACTGGCAAGGTTTATAAGTTGAAGAAGTCTCTTTACGGTTTGAAGCAGTCTCCTAGAGCTTGGTTTGGAAGATTCTCTAAGTCCATGAGGGCGTTTGGATATAAACAAAGCAACTTAGATCACACTTTGTTCATCAAACGTCGTCAGGGGAAGATTACTGCTCTGATTGTATATGTTGATGATATGGTTGTCACAGGGGATGACTTAAAGGAGATGGAGGCTCTACAAAAGTATCTTTCTAAGGAATTTGAGATGAAGGACCTTGGGCAATTGAAATACTTCCTTGGAATTGAAGTTGCAAGGTCTAAGAGGGGGATTTCTTTGTCCCAATGTAAGTATGTACTTGACTTGTTAGCTGAGACCGGAATGCTTGACTGCAACCCTATTGAGACACCGATCGAGATGAATCATAACCTCGCCATCTATCCAGATCAGGTTCCAACAGATAAAGGAAGGTACCAACGTCTAGTAGGGAGACTTATTTACCTTTCTCATACTAGGCTTGATATTGTTTATGCTGTGAGTGTGGTCAGTCAATTTATGCATTGTCCCAGTGAAGAGCATATGGATGCAGTGTATCGTATTTTGAGATATCTTAAAACGGCACCTGGAAGAGGTTTGTTGTTTGAAAAAAAGGATGAGTTAGAGGTTGTGGGGTACACAGATGCAGACTGGGCTGGTGATAAGATAGACAGGCGGTCCACATTTGGGTATTTTACATTTGTTGGAGGAAACCTTGTGACTTGGCGCAACAAGAAACAGAATGTTGTTGCTAGGTCAAGTGCTGAAGCTGAGTTTCGAGGTATGGCACATGGAGTTTGTGAGATGCTGTGGATTCGTAATGTGCTGAAAGATTTGGGTTTTAAGCTGAAGAAGCCTATGGATTTGCACTGTGATTGCAAGTCTGCTATTGAAATCGCTCATAATCCTGTTCAACATGACTGGACTAAGCATGTGGAAGTAGATCGGCATTTCATTAAGGAAAAACTGGACAGGAAGATCATCCGTTTCCCTTTTGTGTATATAGAAGATCAATTAGCAGATGTTCTTACGAAAGGAGTGTCAAGGAAAGTGTTTGACAACTCAATTGACAAGTTGGGCATGATTGACATTTATGCACCAACTTGAGGGGGAGTGTAGAATATTCTATAAATATTTACTTTTCTTGTACATACAGATTCCGTCTCTCTGTATAATTGTAGGAGATAGTTTCCTATTAGGATTACTCTTGTATCACTTTATAAACTCTATTCTTGGGGGTGAATAATATTGAAGTATTCCAAACACATTGAATTCTTATTTTCTACTGAAGCATTGGATTCCCCCCTCCCAATACCTTCAAAATCAATACAGATGCCTCCTGGCTCAAAGACTCACTTAAATGTGGTTTGGCGGAAATTGTCAGGGACAAGTCAGGCAAGCTCCTTGATGGTACAGCTCTGCACTCACTGGCCCCTTCCCCAATCGTAGCAAAAGCAATGGCTCCTTCCCCTCCGTAGTGAGGTTTTGTATCGTGGCTTTAAAGCCCTCTGTTTTCTTTTATTTTGTTACTATTGGCCAAACAAAAAAAACCTATTAATTGCTAGCATAACATGCTAATTTCTTCCATCAGCATATAGGACATTTGTTGGCTGGAAGATATATCAGCTACAACAGGATTGCAGGAATGAAGTCACAAAACGGTTCCTTACTTTTTCTCTTTCATGTAAAGTTTCCTTTTTCTAGTGCTTGCCAATTTCTTTTAAGCCTCATGGTAGCTGTCTTCCCCTACTAGTTGCTTTCTTTTAATGAGCATGAATTTGTACAGGATAAGGCACTATGCCAACAAACCCATCAGACGACAGACATTGACTGTCGTCTGATATGAAGAAAATCTGTCGTCTATTAAGCTGATATATGATTGACGTTCAGACGACGGGTA
>LYNE01003816.1:12017-29474 GCA_001662545.1 Rosa x damascena
GGGGAGTGAAAAATCCCTGGTCAATGCCAGTGTTGCGTTCAGAGGACGGTCTGAATATGAAGCGGAAGAACAGCAGGTACTATCCAACGTACTGTGCAATGGCGCTTCTGGATCAAGTTTCTAATGTTAAATCTCTCTCTCTCTCTCTCTCTCTCTCTCTCTCTCTCTCTCTCTCTTTCGGCTCATTCCTTGGAGGTGAGTATATCCTAACTATTGGTGTAAATATTATAGGATTGAAGAAACAGCTTTCTATACCTTTAAAGTAAGTCAAGTCTAAGGAATGAATAAGAGAAATCAATTTTTAATTACTGATTTGGTTTATGTTTGGAATGAAAGAATAAAACTAATAACATGTAAGAATATTTTCAACTTGTTTTAGGAAATAAGAAATTGAGAGAGAATGAGTCGTGCTTGTTGAGAATCGGTCAATATTTGAAGTCGAAAGACCACAAATAAGCACAGCACACCAAGAGAAACAACCACAAAGATACGAGCACAAGAACACAGATTTAAGGTGGTTCAGCAAAACTTTTGCCTACGTCCATCGGGCAGAAAAACGATCTTCCACTATATGTATAATGGGTACAACCAGAAAGAATAAGAAAACAAGGACTCTCTCTTCTCTTCCTATCTCTCCCTTCTTTGCCCTCTCTCACTCTCTAACTCCGAGAATGGAATACACTTTTCTCTCTGTCTTTGTGATGAAAAACCTAGAGCAAAACCCCTCCTTATATAGCCATAAGGATATCAACTTTCTTCACCAATTAGGAAACCTATTCCTATTGGTGGTAGGCAATTGTGCCTTCTCCTTCTCTGTAATCAACAAGGATTACAGGTAATCCTACATCAATAAGGATTTTCTTTCCTCATTGGAACTCCATTCATCAGTAGGAATCCAAAACCTACTGGGTAAACAATTCTCATACTCTAAGACAATTGTCTTAGGAAAGAGTACTCATGGGCTGGAAACCCAACAATCTCCCCCTCCAGACCATGAGGGAGGAATACCAGCGTGACTCCATTACTGGGAGTCCGCCCGAGCTGACTTCATGCAGAACTTCATGTTTGGAGCATGTAGCTCCCCCTGATCAGGTTCCCCCTGATCGAATAACCCATCACCATGTCCCTCCTGGTGGAACAACTCTTGACCATTTTCTTCCTGGTTAGAAAACTCATCATTGGAAAAGGAAATTAGGGACTTCTTTTCCAGATCACCTTTCTTCCTTATATGGCCTTCGCTGTGGCCCCATATGTGTGAAGAAGTATCACCCATTGCACTCAAATCATCTCTGCATACCAAGTTATGTGCCTTGTACAGGGAATGACAAAGGTCTCCTTTAGCAACATCCAACGACCCATTTGTAAGCGTCCACTTTCCATCACCAATATTTTGGTGGAAACCTTGTCTATCAAGAGCACTTGAAGACAATATGTTGACACGCAAATCAGAAACGTGCCTCACATCCTTCAATGTCATTTGGTAACCAAGATTAGTCTTGATGCAGATATCTCCCATTCCCGAAATCTTGGAGTAGCTTGTATTGCCCATCTTTAACATCCCAAAGTCGCGTGCTTCGTATGTAGAAAAAAGCTCCAAGTTGGAAGTAACATGACAACTTGCACCGGTATCCACGAATCAATCGTGACCCTTGTCACCAACATATAGACATTCTTGAACTGTAAGAACATCTCCTGAGATAATGTCAGCACCTCCATTATTTTGGTAGTTGCCTTTCTTTTTGTCCTGTTTCCACTTTCGACACATCCGCTTCATGTGGCCCATATCGCCACAATAGTGACACTTGCCACTAAACCCTCGACCTGAATTCTTGTCTTTACCCATTGTGACAAGGAGCTTTCCTTGTCCATTGTCTATGCCCACAGCTTTCCTTCTTGTTTCTTCGTTAAGCATGTTATCCTTAACGGTATCCATAGACAATACACCATCAGACGCAGAATTACTTATGATCACCATGAAAGTTTCACAACTTTCCTTCATTCTTGGTGTCCACGTCACCTAATTCGTGTGAGTGAGTTTGATCATTGTGCTATTTGTTCCTTCCATTCTGACAACACCGAACCTACCAATTCAAACCTTGAATTTTTCAAGACGAACCTGAGCTCTGATACCACTTGTCGAGAATCGGTCAATATGTGAAGTCGAAAAACCACAAATAAGCACAGCACACCAAGAGAAACAACCACAAAGATACGAGCACAAGAACACAGATTTAAGGTGGTTCATCAAAACTTTTGCCTACGTCCACCGGGCAGAAAAACTATCTTCCACTATATTTATAATGGGTACAACTAGAAAGAATAAGAAAACAAGGACTCTCTCTTCTCTTCCTATCTCTCCTTTCTTTGCCCTCTCTCACTCTCTAACTTCGAGAATGGAATACACTTTGCCCTCTGTCTTTGTGATGAAAAACCTAGAGCAGAACCCCTCCTTATATAGCCATAAGGATATCAACTTTCTTCACCAATTAGGAAACCTATTCCTATTGGTAGTAGGCAATTGTGCCTTTTCCTTCTCTGTAATCAACAAGGATTACAGGTAATCCTACATCAATAAGGATTTTCTTTCCTCATTGGAACTCCATTCATCAGTAGGAATCCAAAACCTACTGGGTAAACAATTCTCATACTCTAAGACAATTGTCTTAGGAAAGACTCATGGGCTGGAAACCCAACAGTGCTTTCATTGATAATAGGGGTCTCTTTATATAGAGGATTACAACAAGAGAATACGAGTCTTATACAACGAATAAGACTAACCCTAGGGTTTATACAATGAATAAGATATTTCTGAGAATATATGTAAGACTAACCGTATTACAACTTAGATAAGTCACTAGGGTTTAGGTTAGTCACATAAACCAGATGTCTTTAAACTTTCCCCCTTGTGTCGACCAAACGTGGTGCTCCTCTCGTTGCCTCGTTAAAAATCTCACTGAGTAACAAAAACTAAATGGGACAAAAAAAACCTTGGTCAAAGGAGAAAAAGAGTACAACACACTCTTTAATTTTCGAGACCATACATATAGACACCTCCACCTAATGTCTTCATCTCCCTATGATGACTATGGTCATGGGAGTTGGGATAACTTCCGCAAACGATGCTACCAACATGTTTCTCGAAAGTGGATTTAGGCAATGACTTAGTGAACAAGTCTGCCACACTGTCCTCAGATCGAACCTAGTTCACTTTGATCATGAGGAGAGTTTGTTGTTGCTGATTATGCTTCATGTTGTCGCCTTTGGTGTAGCCTTGCTTCATTAGTTCAAAGCAAGCAGCAATCACTATGTCAATAAACTCATCAGACAACAACCGAGGACTGTTGTCTGATTCAAAAAATTTCTGTTGTCTAGTAGCCTGATATCTCTTAGGCCTTCAGACGACGGATATTACCCGTGATCTATATTTCACTCAAACAACATATGCCAGCCAATAATCTGTAGTCTGATTATGTCGAGATATCCCGAATTATGACTTTCTGTGGTTGAAGATGTAGCGAAACGACAGTTATATGTTGTTATAAAGGATTCTACACAACATCTTTTCATAAATCTCTATCGTTTGTATTTCATTAAGACGACATAAATCTGTTGTGTGAATATATGGAGATTTGAACTATGTTGGATTTTTTCTGTTGTGTGAATCAATTGTAGACAACATAAATTTTTCATGTTCTATTGTTTCATTTTTATTAAAATGACATAAATATGTCGTCTAAATACATAGAAGCTTGTACTTTCTTGGGTTTTTCTGTTGTGTGATTCAATTAGAAACGACAATTATATGTCGTTGTATATGACTGTTAACAATATATATTTGCTTGAATTATGTCGTTTGATATTGGTTTGGATGTCAGCTTTATTTGGTTTGTATGTCTCAGCAAGAGCAGTTGCACAACACCATATTAAGAAATCTGGTTTGCAAAATGTAATTGTAATTTATGAAAGAGAAACACTTCAATCAAATTATCACTATAATTAATTTCATTTGAAAATGTACAAGTATCCAGATCCCATTACATCAATCAATCAAACTATAATTCTATGACAACACCAAGTATTGCCCATCATTAATTGTAGCAGCTGCCCATCATTGTGCACATAGAAAACCAAGGCTTGCGTTGTTAACTAAATTGACAATACCATCTGTAACTGTAGCATACAACTTGGCAATTTTACCTGCAACCTGATGGAGGAACATCATAAGGAATATTGGATGGAATGGTATCAGATTAGACCTACTTACAATTGAGCTTTTGAGAGTTTGTACCATTGAAATAGCATATTGAATCAGGCTATTACATATAGTCCCCAGTTGTGGCTGCAAAATTACACACCTTCATTGTTTCAGTAATAATAGAATAGGTGTTGTATGCGAGAATAGCATGAACAAATACAGAGGCTCAAACAAAATCAGGTTCCCTATTTACTGAATTCCGTCCTCAACTCTTATGCCCAGAATAATGTATTCCTCCAATTAGTTTGATGAGGCATGCTGAATGAAAAGAAGTGGTCCAACTCATCAACATTTCACTGTATGTCAGACTAGCCTTACAAAGTCTATTAAATTGAAGTATTGACATAGGAATAGAGTTAAACCACTAGCTAGTCAATAGTCTTAAAACCCTACCACAGTAACTCCTAATTCATCCAATTGGGGACTTAAGCAGTATTGCACAAGTTAAAATGTCTTACGTGCAGTATATTTTATGAGCACAGACCCAGCATCATGGCAATACTGCTAAACCACTTACCATATAACTATCCTACATATGCTCTTCTCGATCATGTTTTCTAGCAAAGCTGAGAAAAATTGCCTAAATCTCTAGTAATAAGGTAAATAATTGATGCTTGTATATGACTCATACCAGTTGCAGGATCACAAAAGATCTTGAATGAACATAAGATTAAATATGTAAATATGACTTAAAAAATTTGTCAATTTAGTGTTTATAAAAGTCTATGATCTCCTACCTGTCACTTCAGAAGTTGAGTCATCTGAATTTCCTTGTGTCCCTTCTCTATTTTGAGTACCCTGTTGTCTGTATCTCTTGAATGATTGATTACGATAAATTTTCCTTTAATATTCTATCTCCAAAGGTAAATCATGGAGAAGCAGGATCTCAAAATGGAACCAGTAGCAAGCACATACTCCAAAGAGAGGGAAAGAGTATTATTGTCAATTGTGCTACCGGAGCTTTCCACTAGTTTAGCATCTTTACTAGAAGTCCCATTTGAGATTTTGCATCTCCCATTTCCATCTGTGATTCTGACCCCCCATTTCCATCTTTTTGCAGCTCTGACCCCCTGTTTCCATTTTGTGTGACTCTGATTGGATGCTCATCATTTAAATATGTAGGAATGCCTTGTTCCTTGTTATCAATTGCGGACGCATGAAAGGACAAAACGAATATACATTAGTAAATGAATCTATGTAATGAGTAAGGAAGAAAACCTCAAAAGTGAAGAAAAAGCACAATAAGGAAGTTCGTGATTGAGAGCTAGAGAGCATGCAAGCTTGCACATGTGTGCCGCACGCCTATTATATAAGCATCAAGAGCACCATACCACACTTGAAAAGCCATTAGTTCATAACTTCATGCCATTGTATGCATTGGAGCATTGGCATTCCAACTAAATAATCACAGCATTTAATCATAACTTTGTTGATTAAAAACTATAACCATCACTTTGTTGTTCAATATGAATCTGGGCTCAGATATATGTGGATAAAGTATATTCCCAGACCACAAAAGGTCTCATAATGAGCTGGGATTCACATCTATCATCATTGCAATAACAAACGAGCAATGCAGTTCTTGGTAAGCATAAACTAAACCCAATTTTTATTTCAAACATGAAACAAATTTAAGAAGCGAGCCCACAATCGGTTAAATAAAAGACTCATGTGACCTCAAAGATAAAGCGCTATATCGACAGAAATGTAAGATAAATACCTGATTGATTGCCAAGATTTGTCTATTGCTCTTCTTGACTTTCTTCAACTTCCTTAAAAAGTACCTAATCAAAATATCCAAACAAACAAAAGAACCCACGTCAGAATAAGATCCCAAAATACATAACCCCAGATTAGAAGAACTGAATCAGTATTACAAGCAAGCAACTTCACCTTGATAAACGGAAAGTATGAATCTTTACGATTCAAAGGTACACAGTCAAGTAATGGCTCAGTTCATATTGGGTTCTCTCTAACATTCAAAGTTTCAATCTTAAGGAATCAAACACTTACAAGAACTTGGATTTGGCATCAAAAGCACCATGCCACAATTGAAAATATCCCTTTCTTCAGATACACTACATCTAAGAAGAAACTCACACTACTTGTGGTCCTTCTCCGTCTCTTCCAAACTCAAAAAAAACTACTAATAATTCTTTACTCTCTTTTTCCTACCATACTTGACCTCCTTAATTTTCTACCTTATCCAAGCCTCAATCTTCAGAGACCTAAATTATCCACCTTCCGAAAAATCGAAGAGAAACCCCCCTAAGCACAATAAAAATGATACAAGCCAGCTTAAATCACTTTTCCGATTCCACACAATCTCAAGCTGCATTGCCAATTTCTCAGCGGAATTCACAAACGCGGAGACTGAGAAACGCAAATCGACAACCAGATATTTCTAGCAACCTGCTTTTGAAACAATAACACCAACGATGAAAGAGAGAGAGAGAGAGCTTCGGGGTGGCAAGAGGAATCGAGAAATTGGTTTGTGTGAGCTTGGTTGCTTATGTTTTGAAAAGCTTCCCATTCAGGATCTGAAGGCTGGTAACACTAAAAGAAAAATGGAGAGTAAAAACCTAGAATGCTATTGATCTAATCTGAGAGAGAGGAACATATCAAGTTCTTGATTTGAGAGAGGGACTAAGCCGTCACTTGTTGAGAAGAGCGAGCGCCGTCGACCGTCGAGGGAAGAGGGAGATTGCTGGTGCCATCGAGGAGAGAGAGAGAGAGAGACGACAACGACGAGGAGACACCCAGAGAGAGGGAGAGCATAGGTTTTCATAGGGAGGTCCCCCCATAGGTTTTAGATCTGAAATGAGTTATTTTTCGGAGCGAGATGGGTGAGGTTCTTTTGGGCTTTCAGTAATATGAGCTGAGGGTGCTAGATTACAAGTGATTGAGCGAAGATTTGGCAAGAAATTTTGGTTGAGGACGCTGGATTTCCAGTTCGATGGTTTTGGACCTTTGGTCAAGAGCAAAGAGAGAAGTTCGCTATGGAGGTTTTCAGTTTGATAAATTTTGAGGGGGAGGGGGGATTTTTCTTTGAAGTGTGCATCCAATTCCACTTTATGTTGTGCCAAAAAAATAAAATAAAGGTAATACACAATCAGGACTAGATGAATCTTCATTGAATATACAACAGAAATCTGTTGTCTGAAACATACCATTTTTCTCAAAACGAATTTACTATGGTATATCACTATATTCAGACAACAGAATTTTTCCATTATGTCGTTAAAATTTTTCAGACAACAGAAAACAACCATTCTGTCGTCTGATGAGTTTATTAACGTAGTGCTATTGCACAACAGAAAATTGTTGTCTGATACATAACATTTTCAAACAGTTCATTTCACAAAAAAAAAAAAAAAACTCCAAACAACCAAAACTAAATCAATCTCAGTTTAATGCACAACAGAAATCTGTTGTCTGAAACAAAACCTTTTTAAGAAAACTGATTTACCATGGCATATCACTATATTCAGACAACAGAATTTTTTCATTATGTCATTAAAATTTTTCAGACAACAGACTACAATCATTCTGTTGTCTGAGCTCTGTCGTCGATGAGTTTATTGACGTAGTGAATGTTTAACAAATTCAGATGAGGATTCAATGATGAACTTATTCCTACTTTTACTGAAGATATTTCAAGGTTTTCCCATTCCAAATGAAGAAAGGAATCTAAACCCAAGTTTTACAAGGAAACTTGAAGCCAGAGATGAGTAGAAATCTCCCCTATATAAGGGAGCACAATTTTCACATAAGAGGACGTCTCGAGGGCACATTGAAGATGCCTAAGGAGCGGAGACGACTCATCCATCTTCCATTTCTTTTTCCCTTCCATTGTTTTTATGTTGTTCCTATGTTTTATTTAGTTATTTTTTTGGTAAACATTTTTCTAGGGTTAGCATGATGCCCTAGCATGATTGTTTATGTATTTTTGATGTTATATTGAGGGATTTATAGTTTCTTAATGATGAATGCTTAATCACTATTTGAATTGATGATTTATGTTTAAGTTCTTTGATTGATCACCTTAGGGCTTTGCATTTAGTAATTGGAAGACAAATTTGAAGCAAAGATGCACTATAATTTGAGTTAGAGCGCTTCTTGTGATTAAGTGTGGTAAATTACATTATTACTTGAGAAAGAATAATGGTTTGCTTGATTCTCTTGTTTTCTAGAATGTAATGAATCCTTGCATGTTAAATTTGTACCTAAGAATAATAGACTCCATAGCTAGGGTATAAGATCTTTACCCAAGAGGGAGAGCATCAAACACTTAAGGAAAATTATGGTCTAGAGTGCCTAAGAAGGACTTAGATAGGGGAACTGTCATAAAAATAAACGAAAGAATTGGTTAATTGCATTGAAACATAAATAGGATTGTTAGTGGTAGATTCTGAAACCCTAGGTCCTATCATCTTTGCTTTTCAACTTATAAACTTTGTTTGTTTGTTTCTTTCTTTATCTTCACATTATTTCTTTATTCAAAAATTCAAAAACCATATCTTCTTTAACTTGATTGTTTATGTCATTTTGTGTTTGGATTAATTAATTTAGGATTTAAATTGATTATCAATCCTCAATTGGAATGACCTCATACTTGCACACTATACTAATATCGATTCGTGCGTTTGCAAGTTTTAATTAAAAATTCACAACACATAATAAGTTCAAAATCTAGTTTTCTAAATTGTTTGACTGATCAAGATGCTGTATGACAAGGAAAATTCACAGCATTATCCTATCTTATTAATTTTATATTGCTAGCTAGGTGTGTGTTAGCAAATGAGTGCTTCTCTTGTATTATACCTTTCAAATATGGAAAATACTTCAGTACATTAATGTACCGATACATCAAGTAGACCAAGTTCAATATAGATGTAGACTAGCTCGGTACAAGGGTAGACAAACTCCATGCATCTCTACCCATGTATTGAGCTAGTCTACCTCTGTATTGAACCTAGTCTACTTGATGTATCGGTACATTAATGTATTGTAGATGATCCCTTCAAATATTTGTTTCTTTTTACTGCTCCCCGGTGCCTCCTTTTCTTTCTCCTATATTAATAGTGATAGCTGCTTCTCTCTCTCTCTCTCTCTCTGACTCTCTCATATTTTGTTTTGTTGATTTAAGTTTTACGGAACACATTATGTCCTCTTAATTTCCACTAGCGTCACCACGTTTGGATGAAATGACAAAGATCTGAGTTTTGAGCAAGAGTTAATATAGTGGTTGCTACTCCTGGAAGATTCATAGGTCATTTCATAAAAGCCTAGGTTTCTTTGTCAAAGTGGTCTTCATTGTCATTCCAGTTTCTCTGCAGTAATCTGCAAGGTGATTTTATTTTTTGGGTAATTCCCTTTCTTTTCAATAAAGATTTCTCATTTTTACTTATCCTTTAAAGTTTGTCTTTATCTTCTGTAATTTTCGGTTTTCCCATGTTTTGAGAGACTGCATGATACTCCTGTTTTTGGCAATATTCATGGTGTGCTTTCCAGATTTATTTTATGTATTTTGCATGCAATTATTTTCCACTGCCCTTGTAGCATATGCAGTGGTTTGACATTATTGTGACCAGGACTAGCTTTGTTGCAGTCTTGATTGGTGGCTCCCTTGTTTTCATTTTCATTGCTTGCTCTAGTTTTTGTTATATGGTTTTCCTTGACTGTGGTGACCCGAGAGAGGGGTCCCACAGCACCGTGACCCCGAGCCAATGAGAAACCCACATGTCACGAATGACATCCCGATAACTCATCAACCCGAAATCGCAAGGCCCTTTGAATTCAAACTGTTGGTTTATAAAACATTTTCTTTGACAAGTCATTCTAGCAACCAAACAACACATTTTCAAAAGCGGAATTTGAAATGGGCTAAGAGTTTTGGACTTGCAATAGGAGCCCAATTTAGAAAATAAAACAAATCACTTAGTAATTACAAGCATGGGAGACGCGCCCTAGGGTTACGGGGCTCCCGGAATTTTTGGTAAACGAGTAGGAAATAAATAAATAAAAAAAGTAACCAAACAAGTGATTTCAAAACCCAACAAAGGGCCAAAACCTTCTTTTAACAGAGTCAAAGAGAAGTGCGCCAAACCGGACCATGTGCCTCCCATGTACGCTTCCCGACCACATGCTCGAAACCTCACACTATTGTAGGGGTGAGCTTTCGTCCTTGCATACCCAATAGGGGCCGACCCAACCATACTAAGTTTGAAAAATAATATATTTGAAAATATTTACTACATAATATTGTGCACGTTTATCGAAAATACTTTAAAAAGAGACAACCACAAACATTTATTTCTTTTATAAAGCATTTGCAGTATGCTTCACACAATTTGGAGCTCCAAGATACTTACCTGCCGGCTAAAATAAAACAAATCGGTGACCGACCTGGTTCGTCATCCTTCAAGAATCGGCCAACTACTCTGTAGTCTTTGTGACTACAAGTAGTGAAAGTGTCCATTTCCTGGCCCTGAGTCTCCTATGACTGGTTCACTCTCTGTACTCACTCTTCCTCGACAAACATAGGAGCATGACCCCCTCCGGAGGTTCACGGTTATCGACACCGTGGGATCCCTAGGAATCTACGCGTCTAGATCTCATTCACTTTCAGGTCACAAGCACAAACATACAATGGGGTACAGTATCTCAACATACAAGTCTAGCCTCGGTTTTCGCAATAAGCAATTATCAGTTATGGAAACACAGATATCATGAGGCATCAACTGATGAACAACCAAAAACGTATTTACAGGCAACGTACTATTTTACTAGTGCATTCCACACATAGAAAAGCCTCTAACAAGGAAGGGACAACTCACCCTACCTTGAATTGGAGTGCTCGTCCACATTCATGTTCGTTCCCGACTTTTGATCATTTGTCCAAACCTAAGTGCACTCTCAAGTCCTTTAACAAAAACTAAATCCGATAAGTACTCAATTCATAACTCATTTGCTCAATTTCTATGAGTTACCAATTTAACATGAATCGATATTTAATGGTAACCATTCCCGAACAATTCACTTAACGTAGTAAACTCATTCCGGAGATGGTGATCTCACCTCTTTCCATGTTAAAATTTTGGTCAACTAGTTTGACCTCAATTTATTTAGCTTCTAAACCTTAAGCAATTAAATAATAACTACCATTCCCGAATGATTTCGCCTTTCACACTCCTTTCAGGATATGGTGATTATACTTTTTTTCTTAATGTATTTCAAGTCAACCGGTTTGACCCTTTTTACTTAATTGTTAAATAATAGAAAATAAATAGTAATTACCATTCCCGAATGATCACATTCTTATGATAACTTCGGGATATTGCGACACTAGAATACTCCGATTTTTAACCTTATTTCATGAACATTAATCCACTATCCTAATCTAACTCAATCAAATAAAATCCACCATTTCCATTATCAACACCCTTCCAACATCGATAATTACTCACTTCCTTTCACATCAGACACATTAGTTAACTTGTCAAAAACCACAAAATTGGTCTCTCTTTGTCCATTCTTGCATAACAACATTTTCCCAAAATTAATAACAGACAAACCAATTTTATTGACAACCCAATTCTCTCCATACATTCAAGCATTCAACCATTTTCATCTTTGTTCACTACCATGGCAAGTTTCCAACATAGATCAATATCTTTTCCAATTATCCCGAATTCCACTAAGTATGAACAACATACTACACAACAGATCCAAATACCCAGACCCTTACCATTCTTCTTTTCCAAATTAGTAGCCGAGTCGTCGAAGTTGCACTCTACCACCCTTAATCCTTTAGGTTCCCTATTATGAAAAATAGGATCAATAATCCATTCTCAACCAATCCATATCCAAAACAAAGTCTCGAGATTCTTACCATTCCTCAACAACAATTAACTGACCCAACATCTCCTCTCCTCCAAAACTCTAAATTCCCAAACTTCGCAGACCTCAGAGTCCTCCAAAATCTCCCAAACACAGATTTCAAGTCCCTTACATTCCAAATCAGACAACACAAATTGGGGTTTTCAATCTAAATGGAATTGGAACCTCAACTAAGAAGAAGGGAAAAAAATCCAGCTTACCAGAAGAAGAAGACGATAATCTGGTGGCGCTCACGGCGGCATCCACCGTGGTGGTGGCTCTGGTCAGAATCAGAGGTCGGGATTTAGGGGTTTTGGCGATTGACACGACGTTGATCCTATTTCTTGAGGTGGTGTCGGTCAGGCGAGGCCGGAGAACTGTGAATCGATCTCAACATAAGAAGAGATTTCGACGGCGCTCGTGCAGCCTTGTCCTGCTTCTGTGGGTGGCGGAACTTATGGGTTTTGCTCCTCGTTGCTTGCTGAGTATGGCGGTGACGTCGTTGTGGCGAGGTGTTTGTCGGAAATCGAAGGAGGAAGAAGGGTAGTGGTGTCAGGGTTTTTAGTGGTTGCGTGAAGAGGTTGAAGACTATGCATGGCGGTATTGGGCTCGGGTTTTGGTCGAATTTGGGTGTTGGTTTGAAGGGTGGAGGCGGTGTTGCAAGGTGGTGGCCAGAGATGGTAGTTTGCGGTGGTAGTAGAGGGAAAAGGTGAGAGAGGTCGGGGGAGAGAGAGTGTAGGACGCGGCTGCAAGGGAGAAAGAGGAGAGTTTTTGGTTCTAGGGTTTCCGAGTATTCTATTTATAGTTGGGTGTGTAAAATACCAATTTTGCCCTTGCGATGAATTTCTAAACTCTCCTAGTTAATTGTCTTCGGTTTTGGGATTGTAACTTTTCTTTTATTTGTTTTTCGTCGGAAACTTTCTAGGTCATTTCTCGACTTCATCCTAGGCCCAAAACTCGATTTCTTAAAAACCCAAAACTAAAAATTCAAATCTTTACTAAAACTCAATTCGCCTTCCTTTCAAATTTGCTTCGACGATCTTTTGCTTCAATGAACTTTAGTAACCTCCTAGGCCAAAAATGAAGACCTCTGGCCCAAACTTAAATTATAAGGCCCAAATCGAAGTGTCGACACCGAATTGATCTCCAAGGTCAATTTCTTCACTTCAATCACCTAGCGAAAAATTACGTTAAAAAATTAAACAAAATTTTCTGGGGCTCATATTGACTCTTTTGTTCTCACTCAGTCCGACTTCAGTCTCTCACCTGTAAGTTTCCTACTGCTGTATGGTAGCTCTGAGATAATTGTTTGTTTAATTTCCTATTGCATTGCAACCCATGTCCTATTAATCTGCTACACTACTGTCGCTTCCATCTTCACATAAACCTTTCTTCTCTAACTTTGGAGCCATTGTCACTTTCGCTATCCTTGGAACCTTTATAGCTTCTGTTGTTATTGGTGTTCTAGTGTAAGTATTATGTTTTATCATTCATAGTATTGCGGCATTCCCCACCTCTCTATGGTAGACTTATTTATTCCTCTTCCTCTTCCCATTATAGTTACCTTGGCTGTCTGATGTACCTCACCTACATACTTCCATTTGTGGAGTGATTAATGTTTGGTGTTCTTATATTAGCAATAATAGATCCAGTCACTGTCTTGTCCTTCTTTCAAGTGATTTTTTGCTCTACCTCATATACACTCAATTTATCACCACACGCTCAATATTTTGTTAGTGTGAGTCATCGTTCCCTATTAGGAATAGACTACAAGGGAATATATTGTTGTAATTACTTACCTTGTATATGTTGTGTAGTACGGTTGTACACAATAGGTGTAGTACGTTGTAGTACTATTGTAATCTGTTTATATACACCACAGAATGGGTGTAATAATATATCAGAAAATTCATTCTCTCAATCTTGTCTTATTTGACTTGGTATCAGAGCAAAGATCCGAAAAGGACTTTGTCTCTTTATTCTTTCTTTGTTTTTCTCGGAATTAGAGGACAGTTGTCTTACAACCCTTTCTGTTAGGGTCTAATCTCGGCTTCATCTCTTCAGATCGCCGACATCTTACCGGAACAAGAACGATTAGATCTTCTCCTTCTTTGCCAGGGTAAAATTGACTTCGACCAGACCGACCTCGTCTTTATAGACCGCCTTCGTCTTTCTTTGCCCACCGTCGATTTCTTCATCGCCCAGACAGCCGCGCGTCGTTGCCCAGATCCGTTGTGCGCCACGTTTCTTCGTCGCCCAGAAAGCCGCGCGTCAGACCAGTCATTACCCAGGTTCCGGCGTCGCTGCCCGTTCTCTAGACAAGTCGCCTCCATCTAGTCAGGTCACCCACTCGTTCATCCCTGCCGGTTCTCCAGTTGGGTCAGGTCGCCTACTAATCCAACCCAGCTCATCGTTCCAGCCTCACTCAGTCAACTCACCACACTCAATCAACCCGTAAAACAGGTTCCAAAAAAAAAAAAAATGTTATTATTTTTTTTTGGAGCCTTCTGTTCTTCTTATTTCCGCTGCATACTTTGGGATTTGTGTGTTTTTTGCTATTGTACTATTGCAATGGGCGGTGATGACAGTCAAAGTTCTAAGGCCAATGAGGTACAGAAGGTTGAGGTCTCTATCAAGAGCTCAGAAGGTGGTTCTTTCGGGGGTACCAAACTCACTGGTACCAATTTCCGAACATGGAAGAAGATTATGTCAGTTTATCTCCGTGGCATACACAAAATGGGGCATATGACTGGAACAATCAAGGCTCCTAGTGAAGATGATGTGGATGCCTATGCTAAGTGGGCAGATGATGATGGGCTTGTAATGTCAATTCTATTTCGAGCCATGATTGATGATGTGCTACAGATGGTGGAGGAATGTGAAACTGCTGAGGCGATGTGGAAGACATTGGGGGATTTGTATACCAACGAGTCTGATTTTATACAGGTTTATGAATTGATGTGTAAAGCTGCTAGTATGCAACAGAATGGGCAACCAATAGCTGTGTATTTCACCAAGCTGAAGAATGTATGGGCTGAAATTGATCAGAAGCGTCCTTGCAAGATCAAGAATCAAGAAGATCTTGTGTGGTACCAGAAGGAGAAGGAGCTAGAAAGGGTTCATGTATTCCTGAGAGGGCTTGATGAGAAGCATAGCAGTGCCAAGTGAGAATTGCTCAGAATGACAGACCCCCTCCTAGTTTGACCACAGCTTTTACATACATTCGCAAGGATGAGTCTCAACAGGAAAGTGTCAAACATGCACAGGTTGAAGTATCTAGCCTAGCCATTCAGGCCAAGTCACCGGCACCTTTCCTTCAGCAGCAGAGTTCAGCCCCACTTCATCAGCAAGGTTTCCCACAAGGCTTCACCAACCGCCCTCGTCCTCAATGTTCTTATTGCAATGACCTTGGGCATGTTCGGGAGACTTGTTGGAAGCTGAACCCACACCTTAAACCTAAAAAGAAAGGTTATCGTCCTAAGGCGAAAGCAGCTGCTGTTCAATTGGTCCAAGAACCGGATTTCTATGGAGTAGTTGGCCAAGATCATTATACAGCAAGTGGAGTTACTCCTACAGCCTCTATAGCTGGTCGAGGTAAAATTGGTATGGCTTTAAAGGTTTCTACTTTTGTTGGTTCTGATACATGGATTATTGATTCTGGTGCCTCCGATCATATGACTTATGACACATCATATTTTACTGAATTGTCTTCCCCACCAGTGTCCTATGTAACCAATGCCAATGGTGAGGCATTTCCTGTGTTAGGTTCAGGGTCAGTTCATATTACTCCTACCTTAGAACTTCATAATGTGTTATATGTGCCTGACTTGTCCCACCATTTGATATCTGTTCCCCAGTTGAATAGTGAGTCTAAATGCTCCGTAACCTTTTATCCTATGTATGTAATTTTTCAAGATCTTCTCACCAGGGAGATAATTGGTCAGGGGTATCTGAGGGGCAGGTTGTTCCATCTGGATCAGACATACGCAGGAGAGAAACCAGGAGCACAGTCCCGCGCCGTTTTGACTTCAAGTTCTGATAAGCTAAGTGAAATTTGGTTGTGGCATCGCCGTTTAGGGCATCCCTCTTTTAGTCTTATGAGAAAAACCATGCTTACTTTGTTTATTGGTGTGGATGAGTTTATTTTACATTGTGAAACATGTGTTTTGGCCAAGAGTCATCGTGCTACTTATTCTCCTAGTATTTCTAATAAAAGTGTTGCTCCTTTTGAGTTGATTCATTATGATGTTTGGGGGCCATCTAGAGAACCCACTGTGTCGGGTATGAGATACTTTGTGTTGTTTATTGATGATTGTACAAGATTCTCATGGGTTGCTTTACTAAAAACCAAAGATGAAGTCTTTCTAGCTTTTCAAACTTTTCGTACTCTTGTTCAAACACAATACCATAGCACCATTAAAGTCTTTCGTTCTGACAATGGGGGGGGGGGGGAATATGTTAATCATGTTTTCCAAGAGTTTTTTTACAACCAATGGGATTGTTCACCAAACTACATGTCCACAAACACTAGAACAAAATGGAGTGTCTGAAAGGAAAAACCGTCATTTACTTGATATGGCTCGTGCCATTCTCTTTAGTGCTCATATGCCTAAGTATCTTTGGGGCGATGCTGTATAGGCTTCCTCCCATCTTATCAATCGTCTTCCATCTAGCGTCCTTCAGGGAAAAATTCCATTTGAGATTCTTGCATCTCATGTCTCCTTTCCTTCCTTTCATAATCTTCCAGCTCGTGTCTTTGGTTGTGTTGCCTTTGTCCATGTTCCTAAAAACCAGAGGTCTAAGTTGGATGCCCGGGTACTTAAGTGTGTCTTTGTTGGCTATGGAGGGAATCAGAAGGGATACAAGTGCTATCAGAAGGAGGAGGAAACAGAAGGAGGAGAGGAAGAAGTCACACAGGCAGGAGGTATTTCGATGGATCCAATTGAGACCATCAGCTCGCCACCTCTTGAAGCAGTAGCTCCAAGCATCCAGGCACCAGTTTCTATGGCTGAAAATGAAGTTGAAGACACAACTGCCCCTCCTGCCATCGCTTCTACCCCTGACCCACAGCTTCCTGGTACAGAAGATCACTCATTTGAGGTATGTCCACCCATTAGTAGTAGTAGTAGTGAGTCTAGTGTTGAGCAATATGTGTTACCAAATAGGACAACTCGGGGTCAATCAGCCAAAAGATATGAACCTACTCTTACTACTAAATCAAAATACCCAGTAGCTAATTATATGTCCACTAGGAGATTGTCTAAGTCATATGAATCATTTGTGAATCAAATATCTGCTGTATCAGTACCTAACAAAGTGCA
>LYNE01003817.1:10240-24493 GCA_001662545.1 Rosa x damascena
ATATCAATAAGATGTTTAAGAGTAAGAGGAAAAGGAAAAGAGTACCAACCTATAGCAAATTGTGTTGTAAGACATTCTAAACGCTAATCATAGATGGAACAAAACAATTGCAATTGTACTTAAACACACAGAGATATAAATTTTGCATAGATCCTTAGGTATGGGGAGGAAAGCTATAACCATTGAAACTTTTTGATTATCAAGGTCCAGTAAAAACAAAGATCAGAATTCAAACAATGGACAAGTACTATATATCTATACTTGGCTGCTACTATAGTTTGAAGTCAGTTCTCCATCACATACAATTAAATTATAATACATCTAAAGTTGTTGATTACATTAAAAATGAAGAAATATATACCTGTCTTTCCAAGCTGCTCTGTTATCTTAGAAAGGTTGGATCCTCCCACAATGCCCACTGTAACAACCTGAAATCCAACAAGGATATAATCATCCACTGAGACACTCACCGCCCAACCCCTCATGAAAAAAGAGCCCCTGCATATATGTAAACTTCCAGACGAATAAGTTATGTACCTTCCTGAGTTCTCGCATGAATCCTAACATTTGCGGAGTAACATCCTAGCATTCCAACGAAATGTATGAATTAGAGATGTTTTAAGGAGCGTGTACATACATATGAGTACATCCATATTGAATCAGTAAATTATTGTTTAAGATCCCTACTTAAAAACAAAAGAGACTTAGAGGAAACTAAAACCAGGGATATCGTACCTTTCTGGGAGCAGTGAGAGTCCCATCAACATCAAACAAGGCAATCACTCCAGGCTTCATAACAGCCATTTACAGTCGGCTACTTTTCCTGCAAACCAAATTCAGAACAACTCAATGCTCAACTTAAAGTTTAGATCTTTTGATCAAAGAACTGAGCTTCAGCTTGTCCAAAATGGACCCTTTGAATCGAAAACTAGAATTCGACTTTGGAAAACAACATTATGCAATTATGAAGAACCAATGCCCAGAAAACTACGCAATAAAACAGCAAACAAGTATCCACCCAGATGTTGAAAACCAATGAATTAAGCATTAAAACCCCAAACCCAGTAAGATTTTACTAAAGACACTGCATTGAGGCCTACACCGTGAACTAGAGCACCCTTAAACCCATCAACCATCATAAACTAAAGAAACCAAAGAACCCAACTTTATATCAAACCCAATGAGAAAAACAAAAAAGATTTGAACTTTAAGATTCAGACTTAATGAGATTTAAAAGTTCAAAGGATGTTGGGATTCACCTTGTAATTGGGTCAATGCGAAAGAGAATGTGAAGCAGATCCTTTGCAGTGCTGGAATCGCTTGTGAGAGTTGTTTATATAGAGGATCATGCAGTAACCCAATTGGACTGAACAAATGAAGAGGGCCAGTGATGGCTGGACACGTGTACTTTGAAGGAGAATTACTCTTCCCTCTTCTTTTTTGAGAGGTAACTTGAGAGTTGAACGTAGACTAGTAAAAGGGTACACTGGATCTGGTTTCAGATCTAAGCAGAAGAGAAGAAGATATTATAGGGTGTTTTTATTTAGCAGGGAATATGCTATAGAATCTGACATGGAAATCTATTATGAAAATCAATAAATAGCTTTTATTTTTCCGATTTTGTTCTATAATTGGAGGATGGGAGAGTTGAACTTAGGGTACTAGTCTTCCTACATTTTGTAGAAAAATTCCTCATCACCAAATTTAAATGCTAGCGGTCCGACTCTTTAGTTTAATTAGCCTACATGCATGAATGAACACGCATGACTGCATGCCTCACCCCTCGAAAACAATAACAAAATGATAACGCGATTAAATAGTTGATCTATTTCAATCTTTGATTCATTTGGAATAAGAACTAGTAATATCTCTGTGTTGCCGTTGAGCTACTTCCTATTAAAGCGGGTTAGGAGTTACGCTTGATGCCTACCTCTATTCGTTAGGAGTGGAACATGATAACAAATCCTTATTCACATGTTTTTGCGGCAAAATGTATTATTTGGAAGAGATTTGTGCTTTGGATTCCTTTAATGATGTAGTTACAAGTTTGGGCCCGGAGTCACTTATAAGTCATGTAATCTGGTGGTGCATAAGATTGTCCGGTTTAGTATTCGTCAAAGGGATTTGTTTGTTTGGTTAAAATATGAGTCTTCTTAGCTCTTAAATTGTATGAGGCATGATACAAGGGGTAGGAGTGAAATCCTTTTATTCTCTTTCTTTAAAAAAAAAAAAAAAAAATTGTACGAGGCATGATTGTTCATGTAACCTTTAAGTATATCTAGTGCACGATTATGAGTATTTATATTGAATTTCATTAACGTACATGACTTAATTTCCTCATAATACTATAGTGGTGATGAATATAAGTTATCATTTTAGCATTTGAATATAAATGTTCCCACTTGCTCACTCTTCGAAATGAACAAGAAAAGTGAAGATGGCAGTCATGGTGCATGCAGCGTTTGATCACTTTCAGCACTATCTGTTTAGTCTTGGTGGGAAACTTCTTCCTTTCTTTGTAGTTTGTACATAGTATGAACCTTTTGAAAGGTAGCTTCCGAGAAGCAGACCTCACTTCATTATTATCTAGTGCTATAGGCCTATAGTAAGTTACAAACACTCTCGCGCGCAACTTCCTTCCGAAAATATAGTTTTGAATGTAAACCGTACAATATTGTACCCATGTATCAATTGATAAATTGCAATAGTTATATTGATAGGTCATCTCTCCCTAGTCCCTAATGTACACGGCAATGATTTAGTCTACTATTACATGAGGGTGTTGTATCATTGATGTATTAGTCCAATGTTGTACCGAAGTGGATCCCATATTGTAGGTATCATTGAGCACAATGTTCCTATCACACATAGCTTTATCAACTGAAAGATAAGACGTCATTAGGTAAGGAAAAGAAGAAGAAGAAGAACAACAACAACAAGAAATCACTTTGAGAAAGGAAAATGACTAAACCAAACAGATCCATTGGTACGGATTAGTTTCTAGGCTAGTAGGCTTAACAAGCTTTTGAAGATATTGTGTGTTCTCAATTAATTTTTTATTATTATTAATTTATTCTGTAAACATTTGATTTTAAAACTTTTCGAACCACCTAGAGCGGGTGAGAATCGGTGTTTCAATTAGCCTATAGATACCATACTGCGATGTCCATCGAGCAGTGAAGATCTAGAAGAAAAAAAGGAAAAAAAAAATACGATGAGACATTTGTCGACGAATATTTCTGGGAAATGAGAGTCCAATTAGTCCATCTATCAATATATAGTTTTGTAAGTTTTGAGTAAATAGAGAAGTAGAGGCCATTCCCAACTGCTAGAATGCATTCATTGAGATCCCAAGAGTCACAACATTGGGAGATAAATGTCAGTTTTGAAGCATGTCAATTTTCGTCCAGAAACTTCTTTACTATAGCACACAAATTTTGAATAGCTAGTTTCTTCGCACAAATTTTCTTCACATTGCAATGGCCAACAATTATCAAAGATATATAACTAGTATAAAAATGGAAAAAAAGCAGGAGAATTTGTTAAACAGCAATAAGTGCACCCTGTGGCTCATTAGTGTATCGATATAGTCCTAACTTAACCACCTTGTATCAATAATGTTTTAACTTAACTACTCGTTAGGTGTTGAGTTTTAATCACAAAAAGTCTCGATACAATTGGGTAAGAGCCAAGAAAAGTTTTATTTGTTCAAAAAAAAAGAAACTGGCAATGAAATTTCGTCGGGCAAAGGATACTGTGGCAACGCCTTGTCGGTAGCCAAATTTTCTCATAAAAAAGGAATACCGCTGTCGTGGGATTCTTGTACCAAAAAAATAAATAAAACAAAAAGAGGCACACTGATTGAAATAATGGTTTGGCACAAGTTTCCAGCATCATTAGCACTAGCAGAGATCCTTCTTAGTTACACTCAGAATCTGATAGACCGTTTGCTTATGAACTATTCTAGGATCATATTCATGAAATGAAAAAGGGTCTGTCGATGTTACTTAATTAAAAGGGTGAGACTTCATGTACATGGAAGTATAGACCTGAAGGACTGCCATTTGGAGTCATTGCCAACCTCACAACACTTGTAGCACCCTCATCGATGGATAAGATGCCGGCATTGCAGGTCATATCTGTTTTAACAAATCCAGGATCAACACAATTGACGCATACCTTCGGGTACTTCTTGGCCACAATTCTGGTGTATGCATTCAAGGCTGCCTTTGAGAGTGTATAGGCAGAAGGGGTAGGAGGCCAGCCTTTGGTTTCAAGCATATCTTCTTTGAAGTCCTTTAGAAACTCACTTAAGACCTCCTCTACTTTCTCTTCTGTAACGTTTTCGGCATCACTTAACACCGCTTTGGCCCATTCATTTGGTATATGCTGATCAAATAACAGGTATGACAGTATAACTTCAGCTTGACATTATGGAAAGTAAAAAATCAAATGAACACAAAAAAGTAATCCTGCAGAAATTAAGTCAGTTGTTAAGATTTATTATACAAAATTTCAGTGGCACCACCCTGGTGATGGCATGAGTTAGTTAGAAGCTAGTGGTAAACTTGATGTACATGTTTGGTCATCTATTTCCTAACTGTTTAAAATTTTCAGGTATGGTGGATTGCGCAAGTGACTTAACCTGGTATATGTTGTAGCTTTGGTTGCAAGGTTTAAGGCTATACTGATAGATTGTAACAATGGAAACTCTTGGTGAATCAAATAGCTTTTAGAAAACTCTTCATATATACCTTTAATGTCCCCATGCTAGAAGTAAGATTGACAATTCTTGGTGAATCAGATAGAAGGAGGAGTGGAAGGAGTGCTTTGGTAACTTTCCTTGCACCATAGTAGTTTGTTTCCGCACATACTTCAGCTAGATCGTATGTTTGGGTCATTAGTTCACTCCAATTGACTTCTCCACCATCCTACATCAAAGAAACGGAACTTTTATTCTCTTGGTTTTGAATGTATTTCGATAATGGACTTGCATTTCAAAATTTGAATATGAGATATACATATACTCTTTCATCATTTGTATCAAAAATTTTCATTTCACCTCCACAGTCCACATATCCAAAAATGTTCATTTTAAATGACATTTTATTACTTTTTGATAATTAAACTCACCTTAGCCATACCTGCGGCTGCAACAGCATTTCTGAAAGCGTCAGGATCTGTAATGGTTCCACTAACACCTGCATTGTTAACCTGTGGAGATTAAACCAATACAAGTATAGAATATTACTTCAGGTTATGTGCTTATATTCATAAGAAATTTTCAGCATAAGCTTGTATAGAACTACATATAGAGAAATCGATTTCTTATGTATGTTTTCTTTTTATGCATACCAAGATATCTAGTTTCCCAAATTGGGTTTTGGCAAAATCTGCAAGGGAAGCAATGCTAGCAGGGTCTGTTACATCAAGCTGATGATAAACAACAAGGTCAGAGAGGCCGGAGTCTTTTAATTCTTCAACCGCTTCAATGCCCTTCTTCTCATCTAAAGCTGTTAACACTGTCATGATCCCATTTGAGGCCAACTGCTTAACTGTTCCAAATCCAATCCCCTGATTTGAACCTGTAACAACCGCGTACCTGATCGTGCAGAAATTATTGGATACAGACCTTGATTAAACAAAATTAATCGGACAAATAGGTCACATGATGAGGGATTGAAGATGAGAGTGGGGCTGTATGCAGGGAAAGTGTATGTATGAAGCTTCATTAGAAATAACAGTGAAACATTACGAACTACCTCTTTCTTGATTCTTCCATTGTTGATAGGCTTTCTAAAAGCTTGCTTTATCTGATTCTTGTATGAACCAGGCCTCTGAATATATAATTCCACTCTGTTTCTATGTAGGGCCGTATTCCTATAATTTCTGGGTTTTTTTTTTCCTAGACAGATCACACTTTGTCCTGTTTTGCTGGTAGGTGCTTTCTTCCTTGGCAATTAGCAGGCGAAGATAATGTTCTTTTCTTGTTTGGTTCTTCGTCAAAGGGTGCAATTTGTCCGTTATGTATAGAAACTACATTTACATTTCAAATGAAAATGATGAGCAAAACTGCAAAGTTCTGCACCATTTAAAATTAATCATAGAATTTGATTGGTTGAAGATCCAGCTAGCTAGCTATAGGTATATATATATATCCTAATCCGTATTTTTTATTTGAAGCCAGAAAATCTTCGAGTATCTTCATCTATTCTTTCAAAAACATTAGCTAAGATCATGAACCGACCTACCAAATGCTGCATGCATGGACCAAAAGAATAATGGACCACTGATTAATTATTTCAGAAGCTCAATCCGGCTAGGAATTAATAAAAACTAATCGAAACTGATCCATTCAAAGTTGAAATTGAATGAAGATGGAGGCTGTGATGTTCGTCGAGGAAGAGTTTGTATAGGAGCTGTTTGAGCCCAAAAGTATTTTTGGCAAGATCCTTTGGTGGGTTCGAGCCAGCGGGCCAATACCTGTGGGTGGCCCAAAAATAAGCCTACTTGGGTTTGGGGTATAGCTTCACCCATTCCGCGGTCTGTAAGGAAAACGAAACCTTATTGGGATCGAGTAGCAGAGATTGAATAGGAAACTTCAATTAATAATCCTTCTAAGGCAAGGAGCAGTCGAAACCCTAGGTGTATAAATATAGGGTTAAGCGGCAAAGTTAAGGACGACTCTCGAATCAATCAATCCCAGCGATTACAAAGCCTTCCCGGAGCAAACCTTCAATCTTGTTGAAACCCAGCTACCGTGCTCTCAGTCCCAGTCTCTCCGAGCCGACTGTCAGTGCTACTGCCACAGATACTACCAGCGAAGCAAGGGTAACGCCCTCGCAACCCAGCGAAGCTAAATATACGCTTTAGCAAACCCCGTGCTTTCTCAGAACTTCACAGTGATTGCTCTGCTCAACCTACAACGTTGAGTATCGATTTGGTGACTGAAGAGATCACATCCAAAGTCCTTATCCGTAAGGCAAAAGTCCTTTCCCGAAAGGCTAGAGAAGAACCCTGTGGCGAGGTTGGTGCTTTCCTCGTCCACAGCGCTTGAAGAAGAAGTCAGGTCAAGGGACTCCCCCGACGACTGCACCCCACGGTGCTGGCACGCCTGCGCAATCACACGCTCAAAAGAGACAGTTTGCACACCAACTGGTTTTGGAGCCAAACATTTTGGCACGCCCAGTGGGACTTGCAATAGTGTTTCTTCATGAAAGTAGCCATTGGGAAGTCTAGCGAAAACCCTTACCAAAAGGTTTACGCTAACTGCTCAAAGCATAAGACCTCCAGTTACAGACCGCATTCTCGCGCGGACTGTCGTGGTCTTTCTGAAGAACAAGTGACTCAAAGGTCCTCTAGTCAGTCCCAATCACCCAACATGTCAACTGGACGAGAAGAGAATCACCCGACCGTTACTGAGGGTCAGGGTGTCAATACTGACTAGGCTAGCGAGCCTGTTATCCCCACCACTGTCGCCACTACAGTGGGGAGTGGAGAAAGAGAGGCTTTCGTTTCGAAGCCTATTCCAGAAGGAGCGACCTCTGAGGTAAGGTTCGCAATTATCATGGAGAATATCGAAAATCATCGCAAGAAGATAGCCGCTGATTTCGAAAGAGAGACCGCAAAGACAGATAAGCTCATACGTGAACTAGATCAGCGAATTACCCGACATGTAGAGGATACCAGACAACAGATCGCACAATCGGAGAGTGCAGTAAGGGCCCATGTCGCGAGTATCGCTAGCGAGCAGAATCAATGTCAAAGGGAAATCATGGAGGCTATCGAGAACCAAACCAAGCAGACCGCGTCAGACATGGCAGGTCTTCGCAAGGATGATGCTAATTTGGCAACCGAGGTGGCCATGCAGAGAGCAGAATTGAACCAAGCGAGAGAAGTGTTGAACAAAGCTTTAGGGGATCCTAATGCTATCCTTGGCTCTCTTGGCCAACCATCAGGTTCAGGCAAGTACGTGCCGCCAAATCAGCGTGAGAAAACTAGCAGCAATGTCGTTTCTCCCTCAGTTACTGTTGCTACTACACCGCTGAAGAGTAAAGAGCAAGCGCTGGTTATCGGCGGCAGCAAGGAAAAATCTACCTCGTCGAGCAGACAGGCCACCAGACAGAAACATCAGGCCTCGAAAGTTGTAGGAACTTCATCCAACTCCGCTACATTCGTTCAATACGACAGTGATGGGGTAGAAAATGTGTATCAGGAACTGCCAGGAAGTTATTACGGGATCGACCATGCCGGCACCCCTATCAAGATAACAACCTTGTCGAAGGAAACGCCTGCAGTAAATTTCCAGCAGCAGGTTACTACCCGGGTTGTACACGTCGGAGAGGGGCCGGCAACTGTGAACCAAACAATACCTGTGCAGGCTACTCGCCAGACTGTGGCGACACCACCTCCTCCTCCGGGCCCAGAATATGTAAGACGTGATGAGGTAGAGGAGATGATCAGGTTGGCTAACCCTAGGGCCCAGCCGGATGGGGTCTATGAGGAACCTTTCCCACCACATATCATGCTCGCACCGTTTACCAAGGGCTATAAGAATATTATATTTTCTACTTTTTCAGGGGAAGACATTGAGGATGCGGCGACACATCTGGCTAGGTTTAGGGTACAGTGTGGCCAGTACCAGAATGATGATATCCTCAAGTGCAGGATCTTTGGTACTTCTCTTTCAGGAGCTGCTTTCAGATGGTTTTCCAAGCTTCGACTGGGAACAGTGGCGGATTGGCCTGCAATGGAACTGCTTTTCCGATAAACTTTCGGAACTATCGAGCCTGAGGTAGACTTGGCTTCTCTCACCCAAATGGCCCAGCAGCCTACAGAGTCAGTGGTGGCCTACCTTCAGCGCTTTCAAATCTAGAAAGCCAAGCTAAACGTCATCCTGCCGGAGAAAGAGTTAGTCAAGTTGGCGGTCAAGGGTTTGGAACCACGTCAACGAAAGAAGCAGCATGGCAACATGATTCAGTTGATGGGAGAACTCATCACAGAAGTAGGTAGCTTCGAGCATCTCCTTAGAGAAACAGATGCAAGGAACAATGCATCCAGGGGGACATACGTGCAGGGGAAACATCGTACCGTAGCGGCCCTGAGCTACCAGCCGGCTACCATTATAACAATGAAGAGGTAGTCCAGGATGACGATGAGGAAGAGGAGAATGATGTCGCTGCCTACGAGTTAACCGGCAAAAAGAATCTAGCCTTGAAACAGCTGAAAATTTCCAAGGAACTTGTAAAGCTCAAATCGGTGGCCTTCACCAAACCTGAGTTCGCGACATATACGTATGATGTCAACAAGGCGCACGAGATTCTCGACGAAATGATCGCCGCGAAGATGGTGAAGACTGATTTTGGACCTTTTCCTCGACCAGAACAGCTGAAGGGGAAGAAGTACTGCAAGTTTCATAATCTGTGGAATCACAACACCACAGACTGTGTGAAACTCAAAGACCAGATTCAGGTATGGCTTAATAATGGCAGTTTGCAGGTGGAAGCTCCGGTCACGGCAGCAGCGCTAGTAGATCTAGACCCCTTCCCTGATACTAGGATCAACATGGTCGATGTGAATTGGACCAAACACAAGCAAAGGAAACCGATTTTGGATTTGAGCTCAGAAGGGCGAAGTGAAAAGTCCGCCACTGACGAAACACCAGCAAAGGATAAAGCTAAATCAATCAATCAATCAAGCCTCGCCTGTAGTCCTCTGCTCGCGATGCAAAGAAGAGTGCGGCATTCAAGTACCACATGAAGAGGTCGAGCAAACATTTCGCTTTGGCTCCCTACGGCCCGTCAAAGGGGCTTCGTCATTGCGGAACTATCAGCCTTCTAGCCCGAGAGAAAGAGAGAAAGTGGAGTCACCACCATCCCCAAAGGACTCCAATTTGTTCAGGAAATTGAGAGCGGCCTCGGCTGAGCAGAAGCATGAAGAGAAGGTCACAAACAAGGGCAAAGACGTGCTGACCAAGCCTTATATACCACTGGTGCCAACCGCCACCATCAAGGAAGGAAGGTGGTACACCAGAGAAAAGGGGAAGGCTGTGGAAATAAGCACTTCCAAGAAGAGGAAACTGCAGCGTAGGTTTGGGAAAGCCAAGCGTGCGCTAGAGGCTCTGGACCAGGGCCTGATTAAGCCTTCACAACTGGTCAAGTCACCTGAGCAGTATCAGAGGGAAATGGAGGCGTTAACAGCTAAACCGTTAAGGCCTCCCGGCAGTTTTAGCAAGCAAGCGAGTTCGCTGACAGGGGCATCTAAGCCCAGTGTTTTTTGCAGGATTACCGAGGAGCAGACACCTCCGATTGAGCGAAAGGAGAGCTCGCTGACTCGGCGACCGCATGTCAGGCGCATGTTATTTTGCGAAGAACCATAAGCCAAAACTTCAGTCTTTAAGAGACTGGGGGGCAAGGACAGGACTTCTGACACCCTACAGTGGAGACCCAAGAAAGTCCAAAGTATAGTCGTCGCTGCCTCAGATACGCGCATGGAATTGGAAACTCCTAAACAGGCTTCCGTGGTACAAGAGCTTGAGCAATGCGAGGTAAAGGGCCTCACAGAATGATCACTGGTAGATTGTTTGGCTAAGCAGTTCCAGGTCGATACCCACTACCGGTCGCTGCTTAAGACTGTATGTAAGCTGAAGAAGAGAATGTGCAGCCGTTGCAGGTCACATCGGTGGCTATGGCACCTGTGGAAGAAGCTGTCCTTTGTGAAACAGAGGAGACTCCAAACAAAGGACCCTTCATGAACTTCTCCAAACCAACGCCAGCTATGGTCCAACACATGAGACCACTCTATATCACAGCGGAGGTTGGCGGTACCAAAGTTAGTAAAATCATGATTGATACCGGAGCCGCTGTTAATGTCGTCACCACCAGGACCATGCACTTGCTCGGGATCAAGAGGGAGAAGATCAAGTCTACGTCCCTTACGCTCAAGAATTTTGCGAGAACTGTAACGAAGACCTTAGGATTGTTGTTCTTACGCATTAAGGTTGGCCCAGCAGAGGGGGTGTATGCTTTCTTTGTAACAGATTGCTATGCGGCCTACAGTGCTATTTTGGGCAGAGACTGGATCCACAGGAGTTACTGCGTACCATCAACACTTCATCAGGAGCTAGTTATGTGGAACAGAGAGACAAACACAGCTGAGGTGATCAAAGCGGATCCTCGTCCATTCCCAGTCTCCGCGAACTATGTAAATGCCAGGTACTATTTGGAACTCATTACTCCATTGTAGGTTAGTGGCATCAATGACAAAGGCCGCCCCACAGGGGTGACGGCCTCTGAATTGGCACAGTGGGGGCTTACGCTAGCAAAAGAAGGCCTAGAGAGGCCTGGCCAAGCTGTGCCCAAATCCTTGAATGATTAATGGATTACAACCTCTCAGAGGAGGGGATAGAGGCCTTCCACTCGCTATACGAATGACTGTCATCATACTTGGTGGAAAAAGAGGCTTATGATCGAATCGCGACCTTGGAGGTCGTTAACGAAGAGCTTTCTGATAAGGAGCGAGAGGATGTGATAGATATTCAGCTTGCGCCTGCGGCGCTAGACGATACGCCCCCTAAAGTCAGAGACCCTACTGAGAAGATTAATCTGGGAACAGTAGACGAGCCGATGGAAGTGGCTATCAGTACTTACTTAGAGCCTAGCGAGAAACAGAGGCTTACCGATTTGTTACTAGAGTTTAAAGATTGCTTTGCGGAGAAGTATGAAGATATGCCCGGCCTGTCACCAGAATTAGTTTGCCATCAGCTACCAACGCTCCCTGACAAGAGGCCCATGAAGCAAGAACCGCGAAGAATGAATTCAGAGACCCAGGTCCTCGTTAAAGAAGAGGTCAAAAAAATGCATAAATCAGGCATTATCAAGGTCGCCAAATACAATAAGTGGTTATCTAATATAGTGCCCGTTCACAAGAAGAATGGCAAGATGAGGGTCTGCGTAGACTATAGAGACCTTAATCTCGCTACACCTAAAGATGTTTACCCCATGCCGGTCGCGGATATGTTAGTAGACGCCGTAGCGGGACATGAATTGTTGTCCTTCATGGATGGCACTGCGGGATATCACCAAATTCCAATCGCTGAAGAGGACAGACATAAAACCGCATTCCGGTGTCCCGGGTTCGCGAGTGTTTTTGAATATGTGGTCATGCCCTTTGGACTGAAGAATGCTAGCGCGACATATCAGAGAGCCATGAACCTAATCTTCCATGATATCCTGGGGAAGATTCTAGAGGTTTACATCGATGACGTAGTTGTGAAATCTCAGAAACGAGGGGATCACATCGCAGATCTCAGGAAGGTATTCGAACGAATGCGACGATACAAGCTCAAGATGAATCCAGCTAAATGCGTTTTTGGGGTCGAAGCAGGAGATTTCCTGGGATTCATCGTCCATCAGTGAGGAATTGAAGTCCCTAAAGATAAGGCGAACACAGTCATCAACGCGTCTCCCCCGCGAACGAAGAAGGAATTACAGCGTTTGTTGGGTAAGATCAATTTCCTGAGACGCTTCATCTCTAATCCTGCAGGTAAAATCCAGCCCTTCTCGCCATTGCTGAAGTTACAGGGGCAGAATGAGTTCGTATGGGAGCCTAAACATCAGGAGGCTTTCGATAGAATTAAGAACTACCTAGCGAGCCCACCAGTACTGGTTCCGCCGAGGGCTGGGTTTCCATTGAAGTTATATATATCAGAGGCCGAAGCTTCCATAGGCAGTTTACTCGCTCAGGACGATGAAGCGGGTATTGAGCATGTTATATTCTACCTAAGCCGGACACTGACGGATTGTGAGACAAGGTACACCCCTATGGAGAAGCTGTGTCTGACTTTGTACTTCTCAGCGTGCAAGCTGTGACACTACATGTTATCCTTTACTACCTGCGTCATCGCTCAAACTGACCTGGTCAAATACATGTTGTCGCGGCCTATTTTGAGAGGCCGCATTGGCAAGTGGGAATTGGCCCTTTCAGAGTTTTCGTTACAATACGTACCTCAGAAAGCTGTAAAGGGACAGGCCATCGCGGATTTTTTGGCACATCCTCTTATGTTGGAGATACTCGCGATGAAAGAATTAGAGATAGCGTCCGCCACTACGACTCGGCCAGATTTGGCTAGCATCCCAGAGTACGCAGTATGGTACCAGGCCACAGTCTCCTTGCAGCCCTGGGTATTATTCTGTGATAGCTCCAGAACGGAAACATTGGCAGGGGCAGAGATTGTTCTGGAAAATCCAGCGGGCGATCATTTTTCTTATTCCTTCCAACTGAAGTTTAAATGTACGAACAACCAGGCAGAGTACGAGGCTCTTATTATCGGGCTTGAAGTTTTATTGGAACTAGGAGTGAGGGATGTTCAGATCCGCGACGACTCTCAGCTTGTGATAAATCAACTTCAAGAAAAATACAGATGTGTCAGCTGGTTGCTCGTACCGTATTTGAATCGCGCCATTAAGCTTCTGAATCAATTTGACGACGCCGATTTGGAGTGCATCCCTCGCGAGCGTAATTTCGTGGCCAATGAGCTCGCTCAACTGGCCACATGCATTACATTGAAGTATGGGGTTCGCGAGCGTATTCTGAAAGTTGAGCGTCGCACATTACCTTCATGGCTCGCACGGCCTGATCCGCCTGACTATCCAGTAGTCGAGGTGCTAGAACCTATTGATGTTGATTGGCCCATCCCGTTGATCGATTACCTCAAGCGACCAGACCCCACAGTCGACAGGAAGATTCGCTTTCTCGCCTTAAATTACTTCCTCAGGGGTGATAAGCTGCAACGACGTGGGGAAGATGGCATAGACTTCTGGTGTGTCTATGGCCGCGAAGCAACACGATTAATGCGTGAAGCGCACACAGGGATATGTGGAGCTCATCAAGCGGGACCTAAAATGCAATGGCTTATTAGGCGACATGGTTATTACTGGCCCAGCATTTTGCAGGATTGCATTGCCTTCACCAAAGGATGTGAAGATTGTCAAGCACATGGTCCAGTCCAGCATGTTCCCAACATCCCCATGCAACCTATAATTAACCCTTGGCCTGCGCAAGGCTAGGCATTGGACTTGATTGGGATGATCCACCCCCATTCTTCTCTCTAACATAAGTTCAACATCATGGCTACTGACTTCTTCACCAAGTGGGTCGAAGCTGAACCTTTGAAGGAGGTTTCCGGTGCCACCATTCGCCAGTTCATTTTTCGTAACGTTCTCTGCAGGTTTGGAATCCCCGAGGTGCTCGTTT
>LYNE01003818.1:9506-22640 GCA_001662545.1 Rosa x damascena
TCAGGAACTTACTTGATGCACTTGCATTGTCCATGACAGTCTTCTCCGGAATCCACCTTGATATTCTCTTAGTAATGGGACTAATTTTGAGAAAAAAACTCGTATTTCAGAAGGGACTAGTCTGACATTAATATAGAAGCTTCACATGACAGTTCCATCCATAAAGAAACTGTCATTTTTCTCAACTGACTGCTAATCAACTGCAATATTATTTGAATTCAAATAGTGCATAAGCTTATCTGTAAAATTAATTCAAAGCTTATACATATGTATTTTAGACTCCGGCCACACTTCATTTACTTGTACTGCATTTACTCATCATATAAATTCCAAGTGTTGTCAAGTTTCATAAGCTGCAGTGCTTACAATCTCCCACTGAACTTGACACTATCTGAATAGATATATTACAATACAAATATATGAGAATGACCTATTGAAATGTGCACTGTGAGTCTATAATCTACTTAAGTCATTCAAATCCAATTGATTAATAATCCTGTCAATTATATGCCTGCTTCAAGGAACCTAAGAACATTATGGTGAATGAGGATAGACACCAGTATTCCAAAATCACTTTGTAACAGACTATAATCACATGAATTTTATTCACAGCAGTACTAGCATACTTGTACTATAAATGCATTTAATCACAAGTATACTTGAAGTCCTACCAAAATTTCTAAATTAATAGAAACCAAGCAAATTATATTTCACTGTAGAATTTTATCACAACCTGCATTATATATATATTGCCATTCAATGAATTGCAAACTGGAAGTTGTACAACTTGATTCTAGCAGATAATTAATTGGATAAAACCTTAATAATATAACTGCATTTTATTGATCATATCACAACTTAAATGACAGAACTACTATTTAATACTAACTTGTGAGATAAAGCTGATATGTTCTTCAACATCAAATAGTCTCTGCAATTCCCATATTCCCAGTATGTTTCACAAATTCAGCCACTGGTAAGGTCAATGGATCTGCCAACTGCTCTTTTGTTCCAATCTTTACAATTTCAATTTCATTATCTCTAACACTTTCCCTTACTACAAAGTACTTGACAACAATGTTTCTAGAACCTGAAGACCTCTTGTTATTCTTTGAGAAAAAGACTGCTGATGCATTATCACAGTAAATCACCATAGGCTTTTCAATAGAACTTATCAACTTCAAATGAGAAATAAAATTTCTCAGCCATAATACATGTCCTGTTGCCTCAAAAATGGCAATGTACTCAGCTTGAAAAGTTGATGTTGCTGTCAAGGTTTGTTTTGCAGTCTTCCATGAAATAGCTCCACCTGCTAGAAGAAAAATGTAACCTAATGTTGACTTCAAATCATTCATATCTGATTTATAAGATGCATCTGTGTAAACCTCCACTTCAAGTTCTTTCTCCTTCAATCTTCTATATACCAACATATGATCCCTGGTCCTCTTCAAATACCTCAGATCTTTCTTACCTGCAATCCAATGCTCATGACCTACATTTGATTGAAATCTTGAAAGCATGTTTACTGCAAATGATATATTAGGCCTTGTACATATTTGAGCATACATCAAGCTCCCCACCAATCTTGTATAAGGCACATTTTTCATGCTTTCTGCTTCCAACACATTCTTAGGACACTGACCCTTGTGCATCTTATCTCCTTTAGATATTGGTGCATCACCTGACTTACAACCTTGCATGCCAAATCTCTGCAATATCTTGTCCACATAATTTTTTTGAGATAAACCTAAAGCATATTGCTTTCTGTTTCTAGTTATCTCTATGCCTAGCACATAATATGCCTCCCCCATGTCTTTCATATCAAACTGACTTAATAGAAAAGCCTTTGTTTCTTTCAACAAGCAAATATTACTGCTTGCAAGTAAAATGTCATCAACATACAAAATGAGCAAAATAAAATTGCTCCCACTGGTCTTAAGATAAATATACTCATTTAATTTATTTTCCAAAAAACCAAATTGAGTGATTACCTTATCAAACTTGAGGTACCATTTCCTGGAAGCTTGCTTAAGACCATATATTGATTTCTTAAGCTTGCAAACTTTGCTTTCATCTTTTGCAAATCCATCTGGTTGCAACATATAAATTTCTTCATGTAAATCACCATTCAAGAATGCAGTCTTGAAATCCATCTGGTTTAACTCAAGATCAAAATGTGCTACTAGGGCCATGACAACTCTGAATGCATCTTTGGTTGAAACTGGAGAGAGTTTCATTATAGTTAAATCCTTCTTTCTGATTGTAGTCTTTAGCCACTAGTCTTGCTTTAAATCTTTCAACTTTGCCATCTGCATCCCTCTTTGGTTTAAACACCCATTTGCATCTAATAGGCTTAGAGTTATGTGGTTTATCAACCAAAATCCATACACCATTCTAATCCATACACCATTTTGAGCCATACTTTGAAGTTCATCCTCCATTGCCAATCTCCAATTTTCACTATTTATTGACTGCATAGCTTCTACAACTGAGATGAGATCATCTTCTAAGTTATCTTCTTCAATTGTTAAATACAGCTTGTAATCATCTGGTATAGCACATTTCCTGATTCTTGTAGATTTTCTCAAGGCTATAGGTTCAAATACCTCTTCATGTGGTGCTGCATTTATCTCATCTTGATGATCAACTTGCTGCATTTGCATATCATTATTCGTGTTTTGTTCATTTTGAGCAATTGTGGCTGCAACATTATTCTCAACATCATTCTGTACTGCATCTTCAACTTGGTGTGTTGCACAGTCAGTTTCTTCATTTTCTGGAATAGAATTCAAATTCACTTCATTTTCTGAAACTGAATTGTTATTGCAGTTCTGGTCTGGGATTGTTGAGGCACTGCAATCCTGGTACACAAACCATTCTTCAAAAGCTTTGTTGCTATTTTGCATTGCCACCATCTCCTTTTCTGCATCTTTTCTTGCATTGTTGTCAAACAATTCATCATAAAATGTGGCTCTATGTGACTCCACAATCCTTGTGCTTCTGTTTGGACAGTAAAATTTGAAACCTTTTGATTTTTCACAGTAGCCAATAAAATAACCACTTACAGACTTAGAATCAAGCTTTCCATCTGTCACATTATGAACTCTCACCTCCGCATTGCAGCCCCACACATGGAAATGGTTTAAACTAGGCTTGTAAACCATACCATAATTCAAAAGGAGTTTTCAGCACAACCTTGCTTGGAGTTCTATTGCAGATATAATTTGCTGTCTTCAATGCTTCTCCCCACAGAAATTTTGGTAATGCAGACCTCACTATCATGCTTCTCACCATGATAATCAAAGTCCTATTCCTCCTTTCTGACACTCCTTTTTGCTGTGGGTTATATGGAGTTGTATATTGTGCCACTATTCCACATTCTTGCAAATACAATGTAAAAGGGCCTTTGCGTTGTCCTTGTTCTATATACCTGCCAAAGTACTCACCTTCCCTATCTGATCTGATAGACTTAATCAATTTTCCAGATTGTTTTTCAACCTCAGCTTTATAGATTTTGAAAAATTCCAAAGCTTGTGATTTTTCTGAAATCAAGTAGACATAACAATACCTTGAAAAATCATCTATGAAGGTGATAAAGTAGCAATTTCCACAAATTGTATTGACTGGATAAGGGCCACAAATATCTGTATGAATTAAATCAAGCAAATGCTCACTTCTTTTGGAACTTGTCTTTCTAGCATTTGTCATTTTTCCCTTTAAACAGTCAACACAAGTTTCAAAATCAGTGAAGTCCAGAGCAGGCAAAATGCCTTGTTTTATAAGTTCAATCAATCTTTGCTTTGAAATGTGACCAAGTCTTTTATGCCACAGAAAAGATGATGCATCACAAAATTTTGTTTTTGCACTTGACTTGCTTAAAAGGAAAATTTTCTTGCTGTCAACAGTATCAGCCAAAACATTTTCACAGTTTGCATACCAGTAGCCATTCACAAGTTTGGCATCTCCAAAACAGTTTGAATTATAATAGAAATTCATAACCCTATTATTACTTGAGAAACTGAAACCATTGTCTGCTGCAAATTGAGAGCCAGAAATTAAATTCCTACTAATACTTGGAATACAGTACACATTCTTTAAAACTACTAAATAGTTATTCCTAAACTTGAGTTTGACAATTCCTACAGCTTTCACAGCCACTCTTTGGCCACTTCCAGTACACACCCTTGTCTCATTCCTTCTTGGGATTGAAATCTCTGACAATCCCTATAATGAATTGACAATATGAATAGGGGAACCAGTGTCAAACCACTAAGAGTTGTCATAAACAAAAGCTTTTGAATCAAAATTGAAAATAGATTTTGACAGAAAACTACCTTTCTTTTCAGCCAAGCTTTGAAACCATCACAGTCTTTCTTAAAGTGACCAGGTTTCTTGCAAAAGAAACACTTAATGCCACTTGCAGTCTTAATTTTCATTTTATCATGATCAGATTTCATAATGGATTTAGAGGTGCTTACAGTGGCACCAGGTTTATGGTTCTTGTGGCTGCCATATTTCTTCTTGTACTTGACTTTGGACATCAGATTCACAGCCATTTATGCTCCTTCTTGCTTCTGCGTTTCATCTTCAACTTCCACACACAGTGAGATCAATTCATTGATGCTCCATTTCTCATTCTGAGCCTTGTACAGTGTCTTGAGTTGGGAATACTCATTTGGAAGTGAGTCCAGAAGCATGAACACTAGAAGAGAATCATCAACAGGCATATTCAGCCCTCTAAGCCTTGCAACAATGTCTGAACCTCTCATCCTGGCTCTGATACCAATTGTAAGAAACAGCAAATATTAAGAATCATTAATGCACCTAAAAGCCTATATTGGATCAAGAACATGTATGGTAATTACTGCAAATCAACAGAATGAATAATCAAACTTGCTATTGAAGAAAATTCTACCAGTTTTGTATCTGCAGAAATCAAGAACATAACAACATATACTCAGGAACTTACTTGATGCACTTGCATTGTCCATGACAGCCTTCTCCTGAATCCACCTTCATATTCTCTAAGTAATGGGACTAATTTTGAGAAAAAACTCGTGTTTCAGAAAGGACTAGTCTGACATTAATATAGAAGCTTCACATGACAGTTCCATCCATAAAGAAACTGTCATTTTTCTCAACTGCTTTATCAAACCCTTAACTGCTAATCAACTATAATATTATTTGAATTCAAATAGTGCATAAGCTTATCTGTAAAATTAATCCAAAGCTTATACATATGTATTTTAGAATCTGGCCACACTTCATTTACTTGTACTGCATTTACACATCATATAAATTTCAAGTGTTGTCAAGTTCCATAAGCTGTAATGCTTACAGCGTCGATGATGAAAATGGCATCAGACTTGATCCTCTTATTGATCTGTACATGTTTTTGTCCTTGATTTTCAGTTTTGGTTAGGATTGAAGAAATTGGAAATCTGAGGTTTACTGTGTAATTCGGGTTTACTGTTCTTCGTGTTGAATTTCAGTTTTGGTCAGCTTATAGTGATATTAATCTTGACAGAAGCTTTGGAATAGGAATTAGATGAGGGTTATGCTTAAATTCCAGAAAAATCGAAGAAGAATTGGAGTTTTGGGTTTTACTATGTCTCCGGCGTTTGCAGTGATGGTTTGATGTTCTTTGGTTATTTATGTCATTTGAATTTTGGAATATGATCGAGACTCAAAAGGCAGAGCTAAAGGAAATCCGATGAAGTTTAGGTGTCCTTAGCAATTCTGAGGATTTGATCGTATTGATTTGTGAATTGGAAATAAGGATTTTGGGTGTCCTTAGTAATTTTGAGGACTGTGATTAGGGTATGAACGATCATGTGTGCAATAAAGAAATCAGAAGAGTACGTACAAGTCAAATTGAATATATATCGAGAACAATGTGTGAAGAGGACGACAAGAAGACTTATTAGATAGGAAAATATCAAGGATTTGATTAAGAAGTAACATTGGGTGTCCAGCGTAATTCTGGTCACTTGGACTGAATAATTTATCGAATTTTGTATTGGTCGATACGAGGATTAAATGTGTGCTAGCAGTCCTAGAAGCAAAGGGATACTGATTTCAGAATGCGAGTCACAGTGTTACGTACTAACTTTGCGTAGTGTTGTAGTTAAAGCTTGGATTTTCATGTAGGGTCTCTCAGGAACCTTTTCTATTTAAAATGATAAATAGAGTTAAAATCGGTGAATTGGTTGATTAAATTTTGGATGGTATCGCTTTATATAATAACATGTATAGTTGATGAATTACATGTTGAATATTATCGTTTTATAACCGCATGTGTAAGCGATTATTTTACAAGCGCTATCGTTACCATGACATTCATCATACATATGCATTATGGGAATTGTGCACATGGATTAGAATTGAGTATGCAAGGATGGTGATATTGATTGATATCCAAATGGGATGAAAAGGAATGAATTCTTTTGTGTAGTTGAGTTTACGTCATGGGGCATTCAAGATCTCTGTTCAGCTTGGATTTCGGAACTACGATTCCAGGGTATGTCCAAGTTTCGGGTTTGAAGACCATGAGTAAATAAGATGACTAACAAAAGGGGTGTGGATTGAATTGTTACGGGTGTTAGAATATATAATCTAGAGCCACCCCCGGTTAGTAAAATACACGGTATGGGACATGTAGGCTCTCTTGTTTTGATACATTGACTAACGGGTGATTAAGTGAAGTTCATTTAGCATACACGCATCAATTGTTATCATTTATAAAGTATTAGTCGTTAACTTGAGTAGGTAACGTAGTTAAGAATAACCTACAGAGGTGTGGCCATACTGAGCGAAAGCTCACCCCTATAAATTCTTGTTCAGATGTGTTACGAGGTAAAACGTGTTTATCAAGAGGAATAAGCGAGACCATGAAATTAAGTAGAAGAAAAATGTATACCATGATTAGCAGAATCAGACCATCAATTAAGCAAAACCAAGGGTGACAGTGAAGAAGAACAGTAATGGTAGAAGCCAAGGGGCGAGAAAGATAGTGGGGAGAGCAAAATCAAAGGAAGAAGAAGAATATGGGGTAACAAGGGGTCACTTGGACATTTCATCTAAACTTAGGGTCAAAGTTTGAAAAGTGGGCCCTTATGTCAGTGTCAAATAAACTTGTGACTTCACAAATGGAGGAAAATTTAAAATTTGGACAAGTGTTATGAAAATTGGAAGCGCAAGGATGATGTGATTAAAAAAAAAAATAGAGACTGAACTGATGTTTGACCCAAAGTTAAAGGAGACAAACTTAATTTAGTATTACAAAAATGTCACCGGATCTCTACTTTTCATTTTCTATGAAAATATTTCTGCTTCCAAATAGCTATTGTCATTAATTAAAAATTTATTATTGATGAACGAAAAAGCTACTGCCGAATAACCAAAAAGCTACAGTCAATCGTTGGAAAATCACTACCATCATTCAAAAATCTACTGCCTCACAACGATAATCTATTGCTGACAAACTGAAATGTTATTGTCATTCTCTAGAAAAGCCAATATCATTCACAGTAGTATTTTGAAAAGATATTAGCATCTTTCAAAAAGGTATTGTCGACAAACTATAAAGCTAATTAGAGAAAATTACTTATCACTGTGTTTCTGAAACTTTAATTATCAACTAAGCGACAAATATATTTTTAGGGAAGAAAAAAGAGCTTTGGTACGTGTTACTTCGATTGAGCTTTGGTATGTGTGTATGTCTCAAATGGAGAATCAGGAGGAAAAGATTCTATATGTTCAGAGAGAGAGAGAGAGAGGAGACTCAGAGACGATAATCTGCGACTTCGGTAACCGGCGCGACTGCCTTCTTCTATTCCGATCACCTCGTCGCCGTCTGCAGTCTCTTTCAGACGAAATTTTTACACCGTTCTCTTCCTCTCCTCAAGAGCAAAACACTCATATAAGTTTCCTTATCTATCACCCACTGTATACAACGAATCAAAGAAAGAGAGAATCAGAGATGAAAGAGGCGACGAGAGAAGGAAGAAGGGATCTGCGATTCTACTTTTTGGCTTTGTTGGGTTCTTGGGTCCCTTTTGTTTTTGTGAATTTCATCTGGGTATTGTTGGGTTGTGATTAGAAAATGGATTTGAGCTACTTTCTGTGAGTTTTCGCTGTTGGAATGTCCTGGGTTATTGTACATTTCATCTGTTTATGGTATGGAAAGTGTTCATTGTGAATTGTGGGCTGTCTATTGATGCCCTGGTATCTCAGGTTGATCATTTGATCATGGTTGATGGTAAAGTTTAGGTCTTTTGAATTTTTAATGACATGAATGTTCTGCATACTGCTTCATAAGTGAATTTTCGTCACTGTTTGTTTGCTATGTAACTGATTTGAGGGAATTATGTAACCAGGAGACGGAATTATCCCTCAAAATATACCACGTGGCATGATAGTTAACGCCCGTCATGGACGGCATGTGCTAATGTTGAGTCGGGCTGGCTATTTTGGATATCATTGTGATAGTTTTGAAAAATTGGGTATAAAAAATTTAGAATGGGCCTTAAGTTGGGTACTATTTGTATTTTTTTTTCCTATATATATATCAGGGCCCTTCCAATGAGGGATCCCTACTTTTGGCTAATCTAAGGGATACACTCAAAGCCGTTGGATCTATTTTAATGAGCTTGGACGGTTGAGATTAAATCAAGGGTTTTCACACTTTTTCTCACCTATTACTGTGAAACTGAATCCGGGTCGGTTAGTTTCTCACTCTCTCCCATTCTTTCATGCGAGCAACAATGCTCGAGAATTCTCTTGATTCTTCATACTTGGCTCTCACAAAAGAGAAAAGCGCGAAAGAGGAGTGAGAGCCCGCTCATACGGAATCCCTCATGAAATTAGATTACCTATTAAGTCTTTGCACCCCATCGCCTCCATTGATATGCCGAAGACTCGCGACGGCAGAAGAATCTTGCGATGGTACATCCCTCTCAATCCGTGCCTTGTCTCTAAATTTCGTTCCGCCATGAATGACCTGAGAAACTGCTGCAATTGAATTGAAAACTGAGGCAAGAGTGGACTATTTCCCTCAAGAAATCATATACTCACTACAAAGAGTAAACCCACTTGAAGAAATAGATGGTGCTTGAGATGAGAATTGGTTGGGTGAATTCTCTGAGTGTTGTTGATACTCTCTGGAAAGAATTGGGGAGATTGGGAATTCGGGGTTGGAGGCTTAGAAAAGGGTGAAAACCCTTTACTTAATCTCAGTCATTCAAGCTCATTAAAACAGATCCAACGGCTATGACTGTATCCCTCAAATTGGCAAAAAATAGAAAAATTATATATGTTTAGTGTTTTTTTGTACTTTATAAAAATTTATGTAGAAATAGAAAAATTAAGTAAATGCCCTAAGTTGTAATACAAGGCTCATATTAGGAAACATGTAAGTAAAGTGAAATGGCTCAACAACGTACAAAACCCTAGCGTCACCTTCTTTAGGATGCTTCCAAGGCCTGGGAGATGCATGTCGCCTCCACAACCTTACTCATCTCAACGTTCATGTCATACTGTAGATCAATTCAATCCTTGTAGTGAGGAATGGTCGAGTGAACATTGCTTAGCATTGATGATAGGGTGGTTCAACTTTGGGCTCTATGGCCAATTCTGCTTTCTGGCTTTCTGCAATGAAAATTTTAGATCGGAAGGGGTTGGGCTTGGCTGACCTTGATTGGCTGCATTTTGATTGCCCTTCTCAAACTATTGGTGGCGATGATATTGGACGACGATGGCTCTGCGATCACCTTATTATCGACGGTGTCTGGTCGGGTCTAAGAATGAGCAAATGAGGGATTCCACCACCCCCGCGCCCCCGCCTCAAGTTTCCCCCGTGCCCCCGTTCTCCATCTGGGGATATTTTCAAATGGGGAATTCCCCGCCCCGCCCCCCGCATTTGCCATTTTCTCTATATGAACTTTTTTAGTTTTCTATTTTGAAATTTTTTATTTTTCCATCTTTTTAGATTTTTTTCCTTTCCTTTTTTGACAAAAAATAATTCACAAATCACAATTATACGACGATCCAACGGTAGGATCCTCACAGATCACCTAGAGGATCATCTTTACTGAATTATAAATGATCCAACGGTCGAATCCTCACGGATCGCCCTTAGGTTCATCCTCTCAAAATTATACGAAGATCCAACGGTTAGATCCTCATGGATCACCTAGAGGATCATCTTTACTGATTTATACGATGATCGAACAGTCAGATCCTCACGGATCGCCCTTAGGTTCATCCTCTCAAAATTATGTGAAGATCCAAAGGTTGGATTGTCCCGGAACGCCCTTAGAATCATCCTCACAAAATTATATGACGATCCAACGGTCCGATCCTCACGGATCGCCTTTTGAATCATCTTTTCACAATTATACGAAAATCAAACAGTCGAATCCCCACGGATCGCCCTTAGGATCATCCTCACAAAATTATGTGAAGATCAATGGTTGGATCGTCCCAGATCGCCTTTAGAATCATCCTCACAAAATTATACGACGATCCAACGGTCGAATCCTCACATATCTCCTTTTGAATCTTCTTTTCACAGTTATACGAAGATTCAACTGTCGGATCCTCATGGAGAATAAGAAAAATTATAAAAATGCCCTGGTGGAAAAAAATAAATAAATAAATGAGGAACCCGCATGGGTAATGGGAAACCCCACCCCCGCCCCCACACCCCTACGGGTGAAATAAGTCCCCCTGCCCCTGCCCTTGTGATGGGGAACCCCTTCCCCACCCCTGCTTGCCAAATGCGGGGAAAACCCACGGGTACCCCGCCCCCGCCCCCCATTTGCCCATTCCTAGTCGGGTCTAACCTTGGCCAAGCTTGGAATTGTTGAAGTTGCAGACGACGTCGGAGATGATGATGGTTGAAAGCAACACATGGGTGCCCAGATTAGTTTGGTCGAATGTGTGTTTAGGCTGTTTTTGGGCCCAAATTCGAGCCCAATTTTTTATGATTTAGACAGATTGGGGGGCAGCTTGCAAGTTGTTCAATAAATGGCGGCCCGTTGTGGTTTGTAACGGAGGTGGTCTCGCGCTCCCAGATCTGGGGGTTCTGCCAGCTATGGTTTGCGGCTTTGAGCTGCTTAAAACTTGGTTTTGCCTACTGAATTCTAGGCAATGATGCTGAGACTGTTGGTAGAGTTCTAGGGAGCAAGAGGAAGCACCAATCTGATGGCTAAGTGAGGTTCTCTTACTACAACTTCTTGATTTTGTCTATATAATACAATAGTAATAAGGTATGTAATGGTCATGTTGGCATGCGTTTTAATGAAATCCATAATTACAACAAAAACAAAATGTATAAATAATTTTTTGTGATTCTATAGTTATTTAATCGGGCCTTGACTCAATGCAGAAAATTGAGTCAAGGTATTCCCACTTGCACCATCAACAGATTTTCATTCTCACTTATCCTATTTTAAAGTAAAAAGACAATTTTGTCCTCCAAATAATTAATAAATCACAAAGCGTACCTCTCTTACTCTCTCTTCTCTCTCACGAAATCTCATTGTCTCTTTCTCCTCTCTCTCACGCTCTCTCAGCCAAATCCCAACCTATCGTCCTTGTCGGCGTGGTCGCCTGTCATTGGGAATGAAGATGATGGCGAGATCGAGCAAGCCGTCATGGTTTCTGTTCGCGGCGAGGCCTTCATCTCTGGTTTCTAGTCTAGATGCCGGCAGTGATGTTCATGGCAGGTGACCGCTGCAAGATCGCGCCGGATGTTCACGACGAAAACAAAGAATAGAAGATGAAGATCTACTCTTCAATCAATGGAGGAGGAGGAGGAGGAGGAGGGGTAGGCCAAGGTTCGTCTATTTCTTATCGGAGAAACTACCACAGCTTCGCGCATTCAAAGTCTCCATCCTCACTCTCGCCAATATCAAATAGCCTCGGCTTCGTTGTTAACCAGAGATTTGGTATTAGTTTTAGTAAGTTCTCTTCGATTGTGAAAATTGTGTCAGTGATGTTTATGTGTTTTGGATTCTGTTGGTGATATTACTGAAATTGAAAACTTTGTCCTAGTTGATCGAATAATGAAAATTGGTGATGTTTGTATATTTTGGGGCTTTGTTGGGTTAGTGTGGAGTGGAGTTGATTGAATAATGAAACTTTGTTGGGTTAGCGTTTATGAAAGTCAGTGAAAACTTGTGAGCAATTGGATATGCACTGGGCCTTGCTTTAATGGCTTTTGTAATATGTTCTTTTGTGGTATTGCTGCAGTTGCCATGTGCTAAATTAGCTGATGGACATTCTCAAATCAAATCAATTCTGGGTACTCAAAATCATTTATTTATTTTTATTTTTTGGGTAAAATGGGGGAGAAAAGAAAGAAAGAAAAAGTTCTATTGAGGGGCAATAGACGTTTATTAAGAGACAATAAATATTTTGAATTGATGCAATCTCCTCATTTTTTTTTCTTAATTAAAGTTTTATTTGTCTAATTTTAGGAAAATTAGTTCTTATTTCGACAACCGAAATGTCTATTGGAAGACAATATAGGTCAATTGGGGGGCAGTATAGGTTTATTGGAGGGAGCAATAAACCTTTCCCGCCTTATATGAGATCTCCAACAACCTATTTGGGGACTTCCGATGAGATTTCATAAACCTCTATTGCCCCCCGATAGACCTCTATTGGGGGCCAATACAGGTCTATTGAGGGGCAATACAGGTCTATTTGGGGGCAATAAACTTTTCCGACGACCTATGAGATCTCTGATGACCTGTTTGGGGATCTCCGACGAGGTTTTTAGAGAAGTCAGTGGGTGGCGGCCAGTGACAGGAATCCGGCAACCGGTGACCGGGTCCGACGAAGTCTCCTATGGTTTCTCTCTCTCTCTCTCTAAGTAATAAAGGAGTGAGGGTAAAATATCTCAAAAATAAACAAAAAACAAAGAAAAAAAACTTAATGGGATATTAGGGAAGACTTCCTTAGAGTGTTTTTAAGTGAAGAGGAATTAAAAAAACATAATGGAGTAAGTGAGAAAAAATTCCCTAAAAATGGAGTAAATAGACAAAATCCCTTGTTTAATTTTGGAGAGTGAAATTCACACTCTATTTTACAACTTAAATTTAATGTTTCATTTTTAGTAACTTTAAT
>LYNE01003819.1:0-38242 GCA_001662545.1 Rosa x damascena
CATAAAACAAAACTTATGTCGTCTGAAGTGTGTCGTCTGAAGGCCTTTTTGGCATAGTGAATGATTTTTAATAACCTCTGAGGTGTGGAAATGCTTCCATTAATTTGTGCAGTTTATCACCAATTTTAGGTCTCCGTTTACAAGATTTTTTCTAAATCCTCTCTCCCTTGCTAAAAGCTGGTTGTCACAGAGAACAATTACTTCAGTACTTGGAATAGTGGAGTCTGCCATTATTGTAGCATCTGCTACAATAGGAATACCAAGATGATTTCTGATCATAGACCCACTTGCAGCTCTCTTATTTTTTGAAACAAAACCATCGAAATTGATTTTGACAATATCAATAGGGGGAGGTTGCCATAAAATGGTGGCAGGGTGGTTTTTAAGAATACCTACCTTGCTAATACTATTAAAATTTCTATATGCATTGGCTGCTGCAGCTGCAGCAACTACAGAAGCAAGGTTAGCATTGATATTTCTAAAGATTTTGTCATTTATATTTTTCCAAATTTGCCAAAAAAGATAGAGATGCTTGGCAAATAGGTCCTTATCATAAGCTTGTGTAATGAATTAGCCCTTTAAAACGTTTAGATAACTAGAGTTCCAATCCAAAATTGTGTTTATCTGGGATGTTCTCTAGACTGACATAGTAAAGGAGCAGGTTAGAAATAAATAATCTGCTGTTTCATTGTCTTCACAACAAAGTGGACATGTATTATCATTTAAGACTTTAAATCTAGCCAATCTGTCCCTTGTCTTTAGACAACCACTAGTAACAACCAACTAATTTTTTTTCACCTTGGATGGAATATTAAATTTCCACATCTTTTTGATAAGGTCAATTTGATTAAGGCTATTTATAGACTTAGATTGCATGTAGGTGGTAGACTTAATAGAGAACTCCCCATTTGATGCAAGTCCCAAAACACATTCATCATCCTACATAGAAGTAGGAATAGGAATTCCCAAAATTTGATCAATCACCACTACTATAATTATGGCCCCAAACATCGGTTCCTGGCTGATGTAAAAAAAAAAAATTTAACGATGTCTTAGTAGGTGATGTTAAAGATCACGAAAAAAAGACATCGGTTTTTAACCGATGTCCAATAAGAAAATAGACGTCGGATAAGCAACGAGAATTGATGTAAAACCATTATTATGATGAGAAATTGGTGTGTTTAGATATTGTTAAACCTTCATATTTTAGCATTTAATGCTTAATGAAGTGTAGGTCTAACAACACAAGTATGCATTTTAATATCGTTATTCATTCTAGAAATTATGTTTTGTGATATGTAAAACATCATTTCCTTCAATGAAGTGATGTCTATTCCTTTATAATACATCTGTTTTTTTGGTCTGCAGCGATGTTCATACTGATATGAGACAACGTTCTCCATATAATAACTTGATGTCTATTGGTTTGTTTTACATTGTTTCTAACATATTTACTCAATATCCGCTAAATAACAAGACATCAATTTTTATTTCGAAATTGATGTAGCATCTCTTTATTGACATCGTTTCTATAGTTTAATACTGATTTGAAATAGGTGTATATACATCATGTCCTTTAGATGACCATGATTTTTAGATGTGGAAGAAACTACTGTAAAAGACCATCTATGATGGATGCCACCACAACACAACCATAAATTTAATAAATCAATGGTATCGAGTTATCAACCAAGCCAACTAAAACAAGAGACCAAGTGAGAACATTACATGACACTTAACTAATTACTGTATTAGTAAAATCTGCTCTCAAAGAAACGAATTTAAGGAACTCCAAAGTACATGACTCTATTTTACTTCAGTTATACACAACTAGATATACATAAGCTCCAATGAACATCTGGGTCTTACATTTCATTCTCCTTTAGCTGAGAGATACATTCATCCTTCTGCTTATCTAGCTCTTTACTCGCATCCTGTAACCGGCCAGCATCTGGTCACAAAACAGGTCAATCATCAATTGCAACGTCTTATTTTTCTGTAAGTGCTTTACTTACAATTACACCCGATGCTCCAAGATCCAAAGCTTTAAAAACATATGTTCCTCACCTCACTCCACCATCCAGAAAAACGGGAATTTGGGCCTCTGCAGCTTTGACGACCTGTATAGTAAAGCCATTTCCATTAGTATAATGTATTACTACAACCAATATATGGTACTCCAACAAGTAGCTTACCACACAGGCTGGTGCTGGAGGAAATAAATGTGAGATTTTTCTTTGCAGTCTCTGGTTGTATATTTAAACTCTTAGCCTCTTAGGACAAGAGAAAACAAAGGGTCAGTTTTCTAAAACACAAATATCCAACGGGAACATAGTACTTGCGGTACTATTTAGTAATGATTTCATATCAATATGTTTATATATGGTTCACAGTGCAGCAACAAAACATTCTCAAGAGTCAAGACGCATATATGTGCAATGGACGCATGTATGTGTATTTGCTATCAATGGAAGTGATGTGGACCTAAAGTACAAGTACTTCCACGCAGACAGAGATTGACTAACCCAAAAGATATGGAAAGTAGATATACTTAACTGAAATTTTTGTATTGATCATAAAGCCACCCAAATCCAAACCACATCAAACCTTATCCTCAACCCTAACATTCCTACTAAGAAGGATGCATATCTAAAATCAACCATGAAACTTACTTGTGAAGCACAAGAACCTACTAGAATCAAATATAAAAACGATAAGACATTTATTAGACACTAATAGCCAAATCATTTGTACTTGGCGTACAAAAGTTGGACTGTTCTATGCTTTCAAGGTAAGTCAGTTTACATCCATAACTACACCTGGACTAAGCATATACAACTGCAGTGTCACACTGCAGACTGATCAACTCTATGTCAGTACAGCTTCATGCCCTATTCCTCTGCACTCATTGGTTTATTATCTAGACATACTAAATTTTGCAGAATTGATCTAAACTCAACAAATAATATAAGAAAGCTATCCACACTTTGAACAAAACAGTACCTGCTTGCATAGGTCTTCAAGAAACTCAGAGTATGCAATGGGCTTTATGTCATTGAACTTAGCAATGAACGAGTGCTTTATGATATCTATAATAATTTCACAGACGAATACCACACCAGCGTTCTGCAGTACCCAAATGTTAAAACAGCTTCCCATCAAATGTTTCCTGTGATAGAATAATTTTTCCTTTCTAAAATAATAACTTCCAACATAAGTGTTTGGAGAAACTTACAAAAAGAAAACTTCCAACTTTGGATTAGAGGCGCCGCCGTCACTATGGTGGTGTTTTCCGGCCACCCCAGGAATAGTTTATGTTCCTCTTTTTAATCTATACATCGATACGATCATTTCGATATATAGTTTGTAATTTTTAGAAATCGTATGAGCAAGTTATGAATTTTCAAAGTTTTAGGGTTTTCTGTTCGATCGGTTTACGATCCATGGGAATCCGGCCGTCCGATTGACGTGTAACTTTGTGTTATCGATCATAAAAGTATTCCGGAGACCTCGGGTGGTCTCAGATGAAGTTTTGCCTCGATTGGCATTACTTTCGAGATTTTAGGGCAAATGGGTGTTCGAATTATAATCGTTTTTGATTTGTATACTAAGTTGTGACGTACATTCCATAGGTGATTGACAGAAAGTAGTCGATACCTTATCTACAGTAAGAAAAGACGCAGCAGGAATTAGAAGTGAGTAAATCTCACGTGGTTCATTTACAAACCGAGTTATTTAATTGTTGGAATTGATTGATAATTATAAATCATTTTCGAAAATAAAGATTTGTTTGAAATAATATGAACTTTATTGACTACGGTTCATATATAGGGCTACGGCTCACAGGTAAAAAAATGAATTTAAGTATAAAATGAATTTCTTGGTTTTATTACATATGAACTATAGTTGGTATCACTAGGCCAATAACCTCAATATACAACACTTTTTACACAACGAAAAAAAAAAAATTGTTGTGTGGTGATGCAAAGTCAATCACACAACATGACTAAGAACCATACGTTGTACAAGGCCATAAAAATTTTGATGTTTTTATGGAGAAGGTGATTCCACAACGCTGGCAAGAGTATTCTGTTGTGTGAAAGATTAAAAAAAAGGGTGGGAGATTTCCCGCCTAGCTTGACACAAATTTGTGTCCAAATATGTACTACATTGTACAACATCATGGTTATACCTGTTGTGTGATACTAGGTTGCAATTTATCATACAACAGTTTTTGACTTGTGTTGTATGATTAAATTAGATATTATTGGCAATTCTGGATGTGCCCCCAAATGCTACTCCTTCTACCCCAAAACGTACAATTTCGGAGAACTTATATAGGTCATGGTTTGAGGATCCCACAACGTAAAAACCTTATTGCTGTTGTCTGAATGAAACTTGTTTATAGTAGCACCAAAACCATTGTACATAGCACGGCTGCGCGGGAATTTTCCCTCCTTGGAACCTAAGCTGAAATTTAAGTTGTAGACGATCAGACAACATATTGGGATGTGTTTGTTGTGTGATGCATTAATAAAAAATAAAAAGAGTGTTGGGTTTTGACTTGGACAAATTAATAACACACCTTTTTCTTACACAAACACTACTAGAATTATGTCAATAGACATCATTACTATTAACTCGGTCGGAATTGCACGCGATGTAAAAATAGGTGTTAACATCGGTTTATGAAATATCCGATTTTTATTGTGGTTATAAACATCAGTCGTTAAATTAACCGATGTGTAAGCTTTCGTTCAAAAATTTTGAAAAAAACGCGGAGGGACGGACTAAGTTAAAAAGTTTGAGAAACGCAGGCTCTAAAGTTTTAATTCCCCCCAACCGGTCACTTTTTCTGAAACTTTCGAACCCTAATCAATAGACTCTCACTTTGATTGCCTCCTCCTTCGCGTCCCCGACCTCAGCTCCTTCTCCAACCTGTGTTTAGAAAAGTTTCCGAAGCTCAACATTCACAGAGAGCTCGACTCAGACCCCCAACAATCTCCTCTACAGCGTCGCCACCAATCCGTAACTCCAATTCCCCTTACTCTCAATTTCAATTCTTCATTTGCTTTTGCTTTTCCCCTCTAAATTTCTTCTTCTGCTCCTAATCTTAGATTTGGGATTCAACGAATTCGTTCTCAATTTCGTTTCTTTGTGTGAATTTCGTGACAGATCGAAGAAAATGGTGACATTTGAGCTCTACATGAGGTCGGAATGTGTCTGACTGAGACTTTGGATGAGATGGTTCAGAACGGGACTCTCAGTCCTGAGCTTGCCATTCAGGTTCTGGTTCAGTTCGAAAAAGGAGACCCGGCCATAACTCCTCCGTCCAGCCATCTCTCGGCGGCGCACCACCGGCGTTCGACTCCTCTTCTCAGTGCCAACATGCCTATGGTGGTGGACCATACATGCACAGATAATGGGGAGAGATTCGAAACCCAAAAGCCTGAAGCTTTTCCGACGGATTGGCAGCGTTTCCGGCGACTCTGGTCACAATTGTCGATGCTTGAGGTATAGAAATTGATCTCCTCTCCACGCTCTACACGTTGGTGTACATAGTTTTCGATTCTGATTGAATTTTGAATAAATTGGTTTTGGGTGTCTTCGGGGTTTAATGGAGTTTCCTGTTTCTAGCGGTTCATGGCGTTTTCCGGCGGCGAGTCTAGGCTCCTGGGTTTGTTTCTGAAGTCGTGGAACATCGATTGATGGCTAGTGGAGCTCAATTCATTGAATTGAGTAAAGTGGTGAGCTCGTATACTGAACTGAATAAGAGGAATTGGATGGGCTCTGCTCGACGATCACAGAGCATAGTAGCTGCAAGTTATGCTTGTTCAAGATCTCTGTTAGCTCAAATTGAGTTAATTTGATGTCGAAGAAGCTGTAGACTTAGTTGGGTTTTTGACAAGCATCAAAGGTAAAATTAGAGGTTCTGGGTGGAATTGTTCTTTGATTTAATTATGTCCTAGAGTTTGGTTGACTTAGAGTTGAATGGCATATTGTTAGTACACGAGTTGAATGTGAATTTGGTTATGTTACGAAACTGGGTTTGCCCTTTTGAATTAATTGATATTTTATTTGTGTATTAATTTTGTTTCTGATGGGGTTATGGGGGTTTGCATTAGTCTATGAGTGAGGCTCTGGAAACCCAAGTGAAGAGCAAGGTCTCCATCAAGGTAATGTTCTTTATTTCGTGTTTGTATTTCTGGGTTTTCGTACCGAGATTTGAATTACTGAGATGCTTTGTTGGGTCTGAACATGCGTCTCCCATGTGGTTTGCTTGTGTATTTGAGTTGACTTTGTCTTAGAACAGTTGTATGGTGTTTGGTGAAGTGATTGTTCCAGTGATTGATTATTATTATCTGGGTGTGTTCCACTTGGTTGTGTTATTGTAGCGTGGTTCTTGACTTCCTGTGATGTGTTGATGTTATCGAAGGAGCTTGGTAATTACAGACATGCTCTTACTGATGCTGAGGAAGCAATTAGGCTCAGAAACACTAATGTCAAGGTAGTACTAATTCTTGAACATGTTCTTGTTCTTAGCTGGGATTTGTTTGCAAAGTTTGAATAATTGGTTGTTTGAGGTGTTAAGCATATTTGGGTGTTGGCTTAGGCATTTTACCAAGCTGCGAAATGAGCTCCAATGAACTTGACTTTTGATTTGGTGGTTGGGCAGCTCTTGAAAATAGTCCAAGTCCAAGATTAATTGGAAATGACCTTTGTTTTGATGTTGTTTTTATTAGATGTCCCAGTGAATAATTTGTTTCCAGCATTATATGATTGATTGCTTGCGAATAAATGAAGTTAGATGTTTGTGTTCTTGACTGTAGTACTATATGAGCAAGATTCTGAACTTTTCCGTTTGAATTTGTTAGAAGTGTTGAATGAAGCGTCATCATAACCTTGTGATTTCTGGTTTCTACTTGCAAGATAAATATGGTTCATTTGAGATAATTTAGAAAGAGGCAGATAGCCGAAACTCCGTGATATTGCTTTTTGTTATTCCCCGTATTTCAATAATTGTGCACATGTTCCAAACTTCTTAAGTTCATAGATTTGCGACTAGTCAAACACATCCAATTTACAGTTTTATGATAGAAAGTTAGTTAAGTAAACAATTATCTGCATCAAACAATCTGTTTTCTTTTTTATTTATTTATTTACTATATGCTTTGTTTGTCTTGTCAAATATCTCAATCTTTAGTTTCTTATGATTCTATTAACACTTGTATAGTTCTATTCTCCAATTTCTACTTGGTTGAACCGTTTGCTACACTTGCAGTTTCAGAGGCTCTTTCCGAGGATTTGCAGGTTAGACAATTAATTGCTATCCTATGCTTGTTATTGTTTAAATTAAACAAACTGAGAATTTCTTCTATCAACCTTTACCTTCTCTGTGCTCTGTATGTGGTACATTTGATCTGTGGTGGTTTTGATCTCAATATTTGGAAATGAAACTTCTTATAGGTGGGTCTATGAAGGAGTCATTGATGATCGTTATGGTGAATGTTTCATTACTGAGAACAAATCTCTTCAAAAGGTATTGTCTGCTCTAAATGTGAAATAGATCAGCTTTCCATTGTACCTTGATACTTGTGCCATCTCCAACTTGCACATATGGTGCATTAAGCTGAAGGTAGTATAGTGGAATTCTTAATGTCTTTTTTGATTAGCTTATGCACTATATTAGAAACTTTAGCCTAGTAATTTGGTCTTTGGATATCTAATTATCTATAATACAAAACTTTGTTTCTTGACTGCTTTTTCTATATAGGAAGGCATCCTTAGGCATTATCTTTAGTCTTCGGTATTATTCCCTTTAATCGATGGTAATTAATAATATACCCTAGGCATCTTATAAGCTTTCATATATTTACACCAACCTTGACTGTTTGTTCTTCTCATTTCATGGTGGTTAATAGATAGAACAAATATGCATGGACCAACCACTGCAATTAACTCAATTTGTTACTTAATGGCTTTCTAACTTTGACTATCGCTTAGTTTAATATTGGTGTGGTAATCTGCACAGATGCTGTTTAAGGGTTTTCCCGATGCTTGTGATTCATTGAAGGTTCTGAGGAATGGTGCACTGGACATAAAGACAGAGCCTTTAGTAAGCACATTTAGTTGCTTCAAATTGGAGACACTTCTCCTTGCACTCTTTTAAAATAGGGAACCTTTATCAAGTATCTCACATCTGTTTGTATTGTCGTTTATAATTGCTTGGTAACAGGACATGTTAAAACAGTATAATAAGTTGTCACTCCAGCAAAAAAAAAGTAGAAGTTGGGTTTGAGATTCTCTTCCAATTGAATCTGTAGTAATGCGGAGTAAATACTATGGTAAATTTTCCTATGTTAAATTCTAATTACATGAGAGACATCATTGAGGATAAAGACCTGACATTGTTTCCAAGAAAGGTACAAGTGTAGTTTATAAATGTAGTCACTTTAACTTGGTTTATATTGACTCTTTTATGTCCATGCAGTGGGAGAGGAGAGGCAACAGTCAATATACCCAAGCAGACATAGATATGATGCAAAATGAATGGGCAAAGTATGTCGTGAAGGCGTATGTGTAGGAGCTAAAGGAAAGCATAAGAGGAAGTAGGTTGTTGCTGAAGGAAAGCATCATTTTTGTGCTTCTCTGCTGGCACAATATTCATGCACTGTGTGGCATGTTTTGTAACAAATAGTTTGTATTTGTATCAGCTTTTGATGTCCCAAGTAGATCGGCATGCATTTGAATGCTTTTCTTCTTTCAATGTTGGCTTGGATGATTGAGAAATTCTCCCTTTTCACATTTGAATGCGTTTCTTCAAATAGTATGAGTTGGATTACTTATTTTATAGATTCCAATGTCTTTTCTTTACGGTTAGTCACTGTTCATTAGGTAAAATGGAGCATTATTATCAATGCACAAAATCCAGAAAAGACGATTATCACACAACAGAATTTCTAAAGTTAATAATGTTGTCTGAAGTAACAATTTGGATGTTCACACAATGAATCCTTATATAACATGCAACGGTTCTAACAAACACACGTTCTCTGATTTACAATCACACAACTGTAATAACTAGAATACGTTATCTAAAACTAACACACACTGAATCCTTATATAACATGCAACTGTTCTAACAAACATACGTTGTCTGATTTACAATCACACAACTGTAATAACTAGAATACGTTATCTAAAACTAACACACAACAATAAAATTTCCAAAAGTGAAGTGTGAGGATAACTCATACAACAGATAAAATAAAATGCAATTGTCTGATTGCCTTTCATACAACGGCTCAGAAATAACTTTCGTTGTGTGAATGATGCCAATGACATGTGTAGCATGACTGCGCAGCAACTGTGGCTGCCATCTGCCGAGAGAAGGCACAACGGTTTTAACCAAATAAGTGTTGTCTGTTTGTGATTCACACAACGGGTTTCCACCATTGTGCGATTTTTAATCACACAACGCTCCGATACACAACGGAGATCGTCTAAATCACACAACGAATTTGGTCCGTTGTCTGTTCGCTTTTTTGGCCTAGTGTATTAGTGTTCATTCCTGCGTGAATGACTACGTGTGTGTGTGTGTGTATATATATTTATATTTATATATATTGGATGGTGTAACATTGAGTGAAGTAATGATTGAGAGTTGATTGAATTGTTATTTTGAGCATTTCTTTTATGAGCATACAATAATCATGATGTGTTGATTATTGTGTAAAAGTGTGCTTTGCTTGAGGAAAGTAATTGAGTCAAGTGGACTGTCATATGTTCGGTCTAAGGACCTTTCGTCACATTGGTGATCGAGGCAATTATTATCGTAAGCCTGAACCTCGGCCGAGGTGACAGGTTACGATTCAGTTAGAATTCTAGTCTGTTTGCCATTGTACTGCTTAGGGGATAACCTTGTGTTATCGTGTGCCTTTGAGTACAATATACTGCTTGGGGGATAATTCTTGAGTTATCGCGTGCCCAAGGGTATATAATTTTAAAGGAGAGTTTCAAGTGGTTTCTCTCTTTTATTGTCCAAGAGGGACTTGATTTTCATATTATGGGTGAGTCGAGATAAGATGATTTATTGGGAGTTGATGGGTGATCATCGACTTTAGTTTGGAGTTGATGGGTGATCATCGACATTAGTTTGGAGTTGATGGGTGATCATCAACTTTGGTGTGAGTTGTTTGACTTCCTTATTGATTTCCTTTTCATTCTAATGATTGATTTAAATGTAATCTCCTGAACTAAACTATATGCATGGATTACCTGTTTTCATAGAATGATTTGATTTGTCACGGTTGTGACATGTGTGTTCCTTAAAAAGAAAAAGAAAAAGATTTTTATGTTGGAATTAATCATTGTGTGGATTTGTTGTCCTTGGGTCGGAAGGGTGTTTTGTGGTTATTTAGGTTTACTCATACGAGCTTGCAAAAGCTTACTGGGTTTGTTGTTTCAACCCTGTGCACTATTCCATGGTGCAGGGGTTATTGTGCAGGTTAGAATATCGAGTGATCATCGTCAAAGCTGAGGTGTAAGTTCAGTAGTGTGGACGTTGAAGGGTACCCTTAGTTTTAAGTCTTCTGCTGTGTAGTGGGTTGTGGTGGGTGTGTTTACTTATTAAATTATCATTTAGTTTAATTTGTAAACTATCTGTAGTGTAATATGTGACTCTAAAGAACGAGTTGATATTGACATTGTGAGCACAGTTTGTTTAGTTGCTTAATTTAAATGAAAAATTTTCTGTGTTTTATTTGCTTGTTTAGTTATCGCGTTTCTGATTTTGGATTTATTATTCTAAATTCGAGGCGTGACAACAAATATCAAATGAGCACAGATTCCTTTTCCCAAGTGCACTAAACTATAAGTTACAAGCTAATCTAAATACAACTTTACATGTCAATCCACATCACATTCATCATGAGCATCCATGAATTTGTCTTAAACTGCAATTTCAGTAAAAGAGTAATGAAGAATTATAACAAGTGCAAATATAATCCTTATAAAATAAAAGTACAAATATAAACCTTTTTATTGAAGTCTCAATAAAAACCAATATTCTCACTCTCAAATGGAGCTGGATAAAAGAAAAGATAAATTGAACAATAATACACTAGTACAAAATTGAACCAGACGACGGCTAAAAACTGTCGTCTGATACGGAGCTGACAGTCGTATATCTCGTTGCTGTCTGACTGTCGTCTGATGAACTCAGCATCCATGTCGACAGGTTGTCGATAGCATGTCGACATCATTAACTGTTGTGTGAACGTTACTCAGACAACGGGCAACTTAAGAACCTGTTGTGTGATTGTGATTCAGAAGTCGTTTTTTTTTTTTTTATAACCGTTGTGTGACTGTTATTCACACAACTAAACATTATAGCATCTGTGATCTGTAGTACTCTCAGATGACAGCTTTTATTGTATGGTTGTTGTGAACATTGTGCACGTACAACAGAAAATTAAAGATACGTTTGCTTTCACACGACATGCCGAACTGCATGCATTGTAGTGTAATGCTTTGGACAATAATGAAATCAAAAATCACCAATATATATCTTATATTATTATAATCCACATAATTGTATCGAAATGGATTAGACAATATTGCAAAAAAGGAGCACCTCTATACTACTCCAACACTGAAATATGGAGCACATCTATACTACTCCACTAGCAAAATAAGTGAAGAAATATACTTTAAATTGTCACTTCGGAGCACAAAAACACATTTCTAGCCTATTTCACTTCACAGCTTCTAGGGCATGAGCAACTACATACTTTACAGCTTGAGGATGTTCTTCACCACATAACTTGCGAGCTCATTACGGACTTCATCAATTTTCACTTGACCATAAACATGGTTGGCTCTCCTAGCCTATTGTAATAGTTTGAAAATAACAATGAAAGAAATGCCATTTGATAAACTAAAACAAAACTATTTTGAAAAGCTAACAGCAAACATCCAAATTAAGAAGTTTCAGTTACCTTATCTGCAAATGACAAGTTTGTGTCATGGATGATATCCCTCATATATCTCAACAAAAAATAGCCGCACTGTTTGTCGTTTAACTGTGATGGAATACCCCCATAAGTGCACACAGAACATTAGAAAGATTACTGTAAATATTAAATGTGTTTCCAGATCTGTCATACATTTCTCCTGAACTAGAGAATCTAACCCATGTTCCAAATGCACTAACAATTGAAAGGACCAATAAAAACGGTCATTAAGCTCTTTTGACTAGATTAAATAAAGTCCAGTATGCCACTTGCTCAATAATTCATTCTAAACAAAAATCCTTATTATCAGTCTTCTCTACTACACATTCATCATCTCAGTTATCACTTGTCAGCATGGTCTACATTCTAAAATATACATTTCCCAAACAGATGATGATAGGAACAATACGGTTCATTGGAAAGACCAAGACAACCAGGGCACCAAGCCACCAACACATCTATAAGCATCCAAAATTAAATAGCACATGCCTCATTTGACCAATAGGCACAAAGAAAAGTATCATTTGAATATAATGCCACTTATTGCATTCATAAGGAGTACAACACATGCAAGACCGCAATCTCTTAAACTCTTTTTTTTTTTTCCAAATCGGCATTCTCTTTTGCATATATAAGGTTCAGTAATTGAAAACCTAGGTCAGCTATTTTTCTTTTTTGTATCAGAAATTATAACCATGATAGGCTAAAACACTCTTCCAGAATGGGTTCGAACTCATTTGCAAATATCAACCAAAGAAAAGTCAAGAAAAAGAAGGCTATAGCAAATTGACCGTGAGACAATTTCTATTCCATGGCAAACTTACTAAAATAGTAGCACACATATAGATAGAGAAGGAAAGATAGTGTAAGCTACTGAGGCAAAGAATGAAGACCAATATAATACCTATGCTGGAATTGCGGCTGCTTTTTGGTTTTGCAAGATTCACAATGGGGAAAAATACTTTCAGTTGCAACAAAAGGGAATTGGATTCAAAATGTAGTTCTCACCACAATAACATGCAGAAATATAATTTGTAACAAGTCTATTAGGTACCCAAATTTGGGAGCTCCAAAGCTACCTGACAATAAAGAAGACTAGTATCTTTTCCACGGAATATCTTCGGAATAAATTTACCACCTTCTTTAGTTACATGAGTAACAATTGTTAAGCCCTGAAAGTAAGAACTACTAGCTAGTCTCTTATATAGTGCTGGTCTCATACATGTAATATATAGCGCTGGTCTCTTATATGTATTTCTGCATCTTCACCTCCAGTTTTTGCAGAGCTGTCTGCCTTCTGCGCTTCTTCAACTGCAGCAGAATAATAAATGAATGAATTATGCAGATATCAACTCGTTAAGAAAATTTGGAGACAGGGAGAGCAGGAGCGGGAGATAGAGTCAATGGCAAGGGTAATTTAGAACAAAGTTCAACACAACCTAAGATATAACAACAAAAGCATGATCGAACTACACAGTTCCAGACGCATCTTGACAATAATATCAGACTATTTGCAGTGAACCCAAACAATATCTCAACCTGTGATTCCACCTCATATATGTTCCAGAATTCAGGATTACAAAGAAATTCTTTAAATAAACCTATGGCTAATAAAAAAAGATCATGTCAACCCATTAATATCAAATTCGTCCACATAATTGGCCAAATTTCTATCATATGAGGCTATTAGGAATCAAAGCACTCTGTATCTTTAACATATATGTTTATTGAAGGTCTTACTGGATCAAGCTGGGAAAGAAAAGAGACAAACCTAATAACCAATTCACATCCTTGCTACATAAAAAACAAACAATTTTGATTCTAAGTTCTACTTCTGTCTATAATTACTCTTTACTTTTTAATTCTGCAACTATAATTCTTTTATGTGCTACATAAAAACCTTGTGGACAATCTTTTCAATTTCTAGAAGTATCTTTTGAGTTTCCTCGGATAAAGTATCAACAATCATCTTATAGTTTGAAACCACTATCAAAATTATGTGTTTTACATAACCACGTTACATGTATGAGAAAACAAAAGACTTATATTGGTTAACTCTTCTACTATTTCTAAACTCTGCAAATATCTTTTTGGCTTCCCCAGAAAAAGTATCAAGAAATCACCTAATGTTATCTTATCACTATCAACATATTATTACATAGCTTTCTACATCAACATATTATTACATAGCTCTCTACATGCATGAGCTAGCAAGGCCATGCTCTCTCTTGCATAGGTGATACAGGCTGGAAACCCCGAGAGTATGAAAATAAACAATAATGCATACAAATGACTACTACTACTTGGGCCATCGAAATTTGCAAAAATCCAAATAGGCTGGTGTCATTTAATTGAAGACAACTACCATTATTAGGAAATTTAACAGCACCACATATGAAGTGAAATTTAGAAGCTATAAGTAACGGGATTACTCAATGAAATATGACTTTAATAGATAGGAACACATCAGACAACCATTACTCCATCTAATAAATTGTCAAAAGACACTCCCAAATTTGAATTCACAAATAAACATCCAAGACTTGAAACAAGATACAACAAGTCCTTACTAATGCATCCGCATGAAATGACATTAATCCAGAAAGCCACCATCCTCAAGATAAAAGAAAATAAGATAAAATCCAACTTGAGAGAAACTCTACCAACACAAATGCAGAAGGTAGCAAATTCTTTCTCTTATAATAACTTATAATTACCTCCATCCTCCGGAATGTCAGAGGTCCACAATGTGAGGTTGTCCCTTAAGAGTTGCATGATTAAGGTGCTGTCCTTGTATGACTCCTCACTCAAAGTATCCAGCTCAGACTTGCTTTGTAAGATGACAGGCTCTGGTAAAAGTTACCAATGTACAACCAAGTAAATTTCTTTTCTTCTACTTTTGCTTTCCGTCAACAAACAAAAGTGTTGATTGAAGTGAAGCAGACCTTATTTTAATCAAATCAGACCTTTTGTTTCTACTCGAAGAAACAGACCTCATTTTAATCAAATCAACATCCCACTGATGATTTATCATTCACCAAAATAAAAACATAAAACACCATAATCAATTGCAGAAGAGAAATCCCACCACAATTGCAGAAGAAATTCCACCACTAATGAGTTACAAACAACTAATGCACTACTCAATTGTTCATGGAAACAATTAAATTGTAAATCGGTAAAGAATAGAATACCACTCTTTCTGGAATTAGGGAGAGACAAAGGTTGAAATTGGGAGCAGGCATTGCCATTAATGCCTACACATTAACATACAGAAAACTTCAAACAAATTTCTTATTCCACCACTTAATCAATAACAATCTAAATCAAAAGTCGAAAGCTTTTCAAGATTGAAATGCAAGTTGAGGATCTTGACTCCTCCATCCTCGGAAACTAGCAGAGTACTTGCAAGTTGCAACATATTCTCTAATACTCGACGACAGTTTCTGGCATTACCATTAATCATATTAAAATAAAAAATGCACATCAATAAACACAATATTAACCATCTAAATACTTTCAATGCACATAAAACTACCTTGACCACTATTCTCCACCACATTGGCTTCGGAAACGTTCTAATAATACAGTATGAAAAGATTGAGTTGGCATGGCGTGGCATACCTTCTTCTTGTTGGTGTTGTTGTGACGATAGAGGGTCTAGTCTTCACCAATATCAATGAAAGAGTGATCATCATCACTCCTGTAGTTGTTGAAATAAGAGAAGCTCTGATAGGAAGAGTGAATTCGGGAGCCAGAGGACAAGGCCCACTCAATCTCCATCGTCTTGGGGTTGACATAAACTACCTTGCCATCCAATATGACCAAAAGCGCTCCATCATTCCAACTGCACCAACCAAGTTTCAGAAAATTCAGAACAAGAAGAAGAAAGAAAAGTGAAGATAACGAAGGAGGGGTGGTTACAGTGCAGGAGGCAGAAGAGAGCTGAACAGCTGAAGAGAGCCGCCGACGGAATCTGGGTTGGCGAGGGAGGTCTCCTCGACTGAACCAGCCTTGACGAAACAACCGATCAAGGGAGCAAGAAAGAATCCCCGAAACTCCCTTTTAAAACACGTACTCATGAGCATCAAGTAGCTCCCCGCTACTCCCCATGATGTACAATGGCAACAGACTAGAGCTCTAACTGATGTATCCACTCACCCGGCCAAAAGCGTGAAATCCCGGTATATATGCCTGAGTTCACTCCTAGCAACCCCGAATCCTCAGACCTCCCCGGTTGTCAGATCAAAACATTTAAAAGCGGTCACTCAAGATCAAATGTTACTCAACTCTCAAAAGGAGGTGTCACCTCGTGACCTCCGATCATCAGACCTCCCCGGTCGCCAGATCAAAACATTAAGCAAGTCGCTCTGGACCCAAAATGTTAAACCAAATCAAAAGGATATGTCACCCCGTGACCTCTGAATCTCCAGACCCCTGGTCATCAGATTCAAAACATTAAGCAAGTCACATTGGACCCAAAATGTTAAATCAAATCAAAATGAGAAATCACCACCTGTGACTCTCAGATCTTCAGATCCCCGATTGTTAGATCAAAACATTCAAATCTCATTAAATCAACTCACACCAAATCTTGACACTTTTCAAACAACTGAAATTTCAATTCCTAAAACAATGTTTCCCAAAAAGTCAAGCCTCAAAACTATAGAATGAAACCCATCAATCCATATTGTTTAATTCACCCATCAACCCATAAGAATATACATATTTCACGTAAATATATATATACGTAGTCATTCACTCAAGAATGCTACTAATACCAACTATAGTTTGCAGTTAACTAAATAACTCTTAAAACAATAAAAGTAACTTCGTTCGTAAATGAACATTGTGAGATTACTCACCTCAGAATCCTGTTGCATCTTCTATACAGAACCGAACTAACACTCTCACTACAACTCATCCAAATAACCTTGAGAAACACCTAATCACCAATGGTCTCAAATCAGTACACAATTCACCAAGTGATTAAAGTTCGAATCCCCTAATCGAATAACAACCCTGAAAGTAACGCCAATAGAGGCGAAACCTCATCCGAGACCACTTAAAGTCTCCGGAATGCTTTTACGATCAATGTGACAAAACCACAAGTCGATCGGACGATTGAATCCTCACGGATCGAATAATCGAATGGTTCAAAACCGTAAAAATCATAACATATTCATACGATCTCCAAAAATTACGTATTATATATCAAAACACTTGTATCGACGAGTATATGATAAATAACACAAGAAACCGTCCCTTGCATTGCCGGAACGCTGCCAAAGCGCCGCCATAGGCGGTGGCACAACCACCACAATCACCATCGGCCAAAACTTATAACCATCTTAATCCAACTGTCCAAAATGTCAAGAAAACACAATAGAATAACTTTAATACCTGGGGTTTGAACCAACTCAGCCTAGATCGGTCAAAATCAAGCTCACAAGCAGAGGATCACTGTTCACCTCATGGTGAATCAATTCCCAAGTAAATCGCTCCAAACAACCACCAAGGATCGACAGGGAAGGCTCCTACAAACTCAAGAAGCCAAGTTTGAGCGGCTATCGTCGCCAGAACTAAAATTTCCAACCGGGTCCGACTGCACTCAGGTTCGCCGCTTTGCTGCACCACCGTGACCGTGAATTGACGCTAGAGGCCACCACCAAGAAGACCGGAACAAGGAGACGATGAGGTCTGTCCGGGTCTCGCCAGAAAAGCCAGGTCGGATCAGCCGGGTATGGGTCGGGTCTGTCGAAAATCAGGAGAGAGAAGCGAGCTTTTCTGGTTTCCGGTTTTGGAAACTTCCAAAAATGAAATTAATGAATTTCCCAAAACAGAAATTCCTATTTATAGTGATTTCTAAAAATGTCAAAAACTTCTGCTGACCATAACTTTCGCATACGAACTCCGATTTCTACGTGTTGCATGTCCACGAACTCGTATCGACGCACTCTACAACTTTTGTGAAGGAAGTTTTAGGAGAAACCCAACGTATAAAAAGTCAACCTTTGCGCCCTCCCTAAAACCATATTTTTCGAATAAAAAATTTGTCCAAAACACTTCCGCTCCATCCACAAACCACAAAATCATCCAATAACCACTAATTAAATTCCAGAAAATCCTAGAAAAATATTAACGAATTTCCAGGGTATTACAATCATTGTGTTGATTTGTTTTCTTGAGTTCGAAAATGTGAGTTTGTGATTGTTTGAGTTTACTCACACGAGCTTCCAAAAGCTTACCTGGTTTGTTGTCTCAACCCGGTGCACTATTCCATGGTGTAGGGGTTATTGTGCAGGTCAGAGTAACAATCATCGAAGCAAAGGTTTTGTTGCTGTCGTAGCTTGGATGTGGAAGTGTACGTTTGGTTTTAGTTTTTCCCACTATGTAGTGTGTGTGTTTAATTTACTTATTGAATTGTTGTTCAGTTTAATTTGTAAACTCTTTGTAATGTAATATGTGACTTTAAAGAACGAGTCTGTATTGACATTTGTGAGCTTGGTTCGTTGTTGCTTAGTTTAAATGAAAAAATTCTCTATGTGTTTTCTTGTGCTTGTTTTTTTGTTTATTTTTTTCACGTCTTAAACATGAAAAGGTAACATTATATTCCATGATCTACTATTGAAACAAGAATGACCTATATTTACCAACGTATTGGCAACAAGGTTTGCTTCTCTATAATTTTGTCTAAATTGGATGTCTTCAAATCCTTTGGCAATTTCTTGAATGTCTCGAACAATTTTTAATAACCTTCAAGGTGTGGAAATGCTTCCATTTATGCGGTTTATCACTAATTTTAAGTCTCCTTAATTTTACAAGAATTTTGTAAATCCTCTCTCCCTTGCCAAAAGCAGATTGTCACAGAGAGCAATTACTTCAATAGTTGGAATAGTGGAGTCTGCCATTATTATAGCATCTGCTACAATAGGAATACCAAGATGATTTCTGATCACAGACCCACTTGCAGCTCTTTTATTTTAACCATCGAAATTGATTTTGACAGTATCAATAGGAGGAGGTTGCCATAAAATGGTGGCAGTGTGGTTTTTAAGAATAGCTACCTTGCTAATACTGTTAAAATCCTTGTATGCATTGGCTGCTGCAGCTGCAGCAAATATAGAAGCAGGGTTAGCATTGATATTTCTAAAGATTTTGTCATTTATAGTTTTCCAAATTTGCCAAAAAGGAAGGAGAAACTTGGCAAATAGGTTCTTATCATAAGCTTATGTAATGAATAAGCCCTTTACACTACTAGAAAAAACCCCCATCACACATGGATGAGAATCCGTTTGAAATTGTAGTATTCCATACGGAAATCCGTGTAAAAACGTCATTACACACGGTACAACTACGGATTAATAATCCGTACGTATTACTGGCGTTGCTAATACAACTTTCACATGGATTTGTCATTTTGTGTGAATGCATTTGGTGGGTCCCACGGGTAGTGGAGCTGCTGTTCTCGTATCCCATCCATTAATTATTATTTTGTATATATCAAAATAAATGGATTAAGATTATTCAAATTAGATTTTTTGTTTTTAAATTCCTCCTTTTAATTTAAATCATAGTCATAATTGTTGTTCATGTTCTTCATGATTATTCTGCAGATCTTGAAGGAACTTCAATAGATGGCCACCATTTTCCACTCTTACTCCCCGTCACAAGAATATATCACAACTTCAAAGATAGATCTGAGAAAGATAGATCCCAACAACGGATATCAATCATTGAAACCATTCAAAGATAGATCTGAGAAAGAGATGGTGACAAAGTCACAAGTCCTGAATTGACAATATTGGGGAAAATTTAACAACTAAGAAGGCGAATAAAAAATTTCATACAAAATTCAAATGAATAAGCACATATAACCTGAATCGTCGATTTCTCAACATGGATTTCAGACCACAAATGGGTATTCTGCAATTACAAAAACACAAACTCCAAATATTAAAACCTTTCATCAAAATCGCTAGTTAAGAACATTTGGTATCTTAATCAAATAACAATCATCAAGAACAAAAGGAGAGAAATAAGAAGAGATGGATCTGACACAGAGAACTTCAAAGAGAGAGATCAGAGAGAGAGAGAGATTCTCTAATATGGCCAAAGATATGTCTTCCGTATATGATGTAATCTGATGGAACTTGAATTTGCAAAAAGCTTTTGAAAAACAATTCACACGGATATCCGTGTGAAACCAAATATTTATCAGAAATAATGTGCCAAATATGAGTACCATTTTATGTAATTAATTTTTTTATATTTTGAAATAAAATTTACACGGATTTTTGTGTGTTAATTCTAATTCATACGGTAATCCGTGTGAATTTCTGACACATATACATGGTTTTCTGAAATGGACTTAAATTTTCGCACGTATATTTGGGTATCAACATAACTCATACTGAAATCCGTGTGAGATTTATACAGAAATCCGTGTGAATTTTTGCAGCCCCACTTTTAGAATATATTTCACAGGGATGTAAATCTGTGTGAATGCAGTTTTCACACAGACATCTGTGTGTATTGCAGTGTTTTTCACACAGATTTACATCCGTGTGAATATCTGTGTGCATGTCATCTGTGTGCATTGAGGGGTTTTTCTAGTAGTGTTAGAACATTTAGATAACAAGAGTTCTAGTCCAAAATTGTGTTTATCTGGGATGTTCTCCAAAGTGACATAGTAGAAGAGCAGGTTAGATACATATAATCTGCAGTTTTAGTGTCTTCCAAACAAAGATGACATGTATTATAATTTAGGACTATAAATCTAGCCAATCTGTCCCTTGCCTTTAGACAACCTCTAAATAACAACCAACATTGCATGCAGGTGATAGCCTTAATAGAGAACTCTCCATTTGATGCAAGTCCCCAAACACATTCATCATCCCACACAGATGTAGGAATAGGAATAGGAATTTCCAAAATTTGATCAACCACTTTGTGGTCAAGAAATTCAAGGAGTTTTGCTTATCCCAATATCTATTAATCATAAAATCTTCAACATTAGCATTCTAGTCTATAGTAAGAGATTCTTCAATTATATGAACAAGCCTCTGGTCAACCGGTAAACTTTCAGAAGAGTTGTGTTTCTTGTTCTAAGAATGTTGAGCTTAGTATTCAGGAAGAGCTGGTTGGAGTGTTGGGGGTGGAAATAGTAGAGAAGCATAATAAGTACCTTGGCCTGCCAACTGAGGTCAATTACTCCAAAACAATGGCGTTCCAGTTCGTTATGGAGAAAATGAGAAACAAGATGAAAAATTGGAAGGACAAAACACTTTCCTTGGTAAGGAAAGAGATGATGATTAAGGCGGTAGTGCAGTCAGTGCCAACATATGTGATGAGTTACTTGAAATTACCAAAGCATATTGTGTTGGCGTGAGTCACTCTCCATAATTGTAGGAATTGTAGTATAATTAGGATTGTATAGTTAAGGAGAATATTATGTAGTTAAGGGGGAGAATATCATTGTGTAATTAGTTTCCTATTAGGAATGTGTATACTTTGTATATGTACTCCATCTTTGGAGAAGATCAATACATCAGAAATTCCCAAACTTCCTCTTTGCCTTTGTTCTGTTTGACTTGGTATAAGACCAGAGATCCGTCTGGACTCTGTTAGTTTGTTTCCGCTGCAAATTTGTCTTTGTACTCTTTAAGAGTTTATCCTTTGTCTTCATCCTCTGTTCCTTTTGCCCTAAAACCCTAAAGTTTGCAATACCTTGCCGTCAACCTCTCCTTCCTTAATTAGCCGTGTCAAATTTTGTGGTTTATGTTGCTGCTTAAAGAAGAAGAATGGCAGATTTGTCCCTTAGTTCGTTGTTCAACAGTTAGGTGACTTGCAACTATTTTAAAACTATTGGTCACTACAAGAGTCAATGCCCCAAGTTGCTAAGACTCAACTCCAATAACTCTGGTTGGAAAAGAAGTAACAATGGTCAGAAAAGCAAGGCGGCAATCCAACTGGTGCAGGAGCAAGCACCTGATTTCTATGATGTGGAGGGTCAAGATCAATCTAAGGGTAATGTTTCTCTAATTCAGGAGAATCAAGGTAAAATTGGTGTCGCTTTAAATGTTTATGGCTTTACTAGTAGTAATACATGGATAATTGATTCTGGTGCGTCTGATCATATGACCTATAATAAGTCTTTCTTCGTCACGTTGTCCTCCCTATCCATAACACATGTCTCCAATGCCAATGGTGAGCCCTTTCAGGTCTTAGGAATTGGGTCAGTCCAGGTTACACCGTCCATTACTCTTTATAATGTCCTTTATGTAGCCACTTTATCTCATCATCTTTTGTCTGTGTCTCAATTAAACACACAAAACAAATGCTCTGTCACCTTTTATCCTATGTATGTTATCTTTCAGGATCTGTGCACTCGGGTGATAATTGACAAGGGAGATCTGAGGGAGAGACTGTTTCACTTGGATTGCATGTACGGAGGACCGACACAAGCACCATCAAGTCCACAAGGTCCTGTTGCCCTGACATTGAGTTCTGATCGGATGAATGAATTGTGGTTGTGGCATCGCCGTTTGGGCCACCCATCCTTTGGTGTCATGAAGAAGTCCATGCTTTCTCTTTTTTTGGGAATAAGAAATTCTAGTCTACACTGTGAAACCTGTTCTTTAGCCAAGAGTCATAGGTCTAGTTATCCTTCTAGCTTTCAGTCTAGTACAATGCCTTTTGAATTAATTCATTCCGATTTATGGGGACCTTGCAAAAATTCAACTCTGTCAGGAATGCATTATTTTATTTTATTCATTGATGACTTCATTAGATTAACTTGGGTTGTTTTGCTTAAGTCAAAAAATGCAGTTTTCTCTGCCGTTACAGCATTCCATAATCTTGTTCGTTCCCAATATGATGCTCGTATTAAGGTCTTTCGGTCTGATAATGGGGGGGAGGGGGGAGTTTGTTAACCATTCATTTCATGATTACTTCCAATCTCATGGAATTGTTCACCAAACCACTTGCCCACAAACACAAGAACAGAATGGGGTCTCTGAGCGAAAGAATCGTCATTTGTTAGACATGGGTCGCGCCTTTCTCTTTAGTGCCAATATGCCTAAATACCTTTGGGTAGAGGCAGTGTTGTGTGCCTCCCATCTTATTAATCGTCTCTCATCTTCCTCTCTTCAAGGTCGTATTCCATTCGAGGTATTGTCTACTTATGTCTCTATCCCATCTCGTAATACCTTTCCTGCTCATGTCTTTGGTTGTGTAGCCTATGTCCATCTCTATAAGAACCAGCGTTCTAAGTTAGATGTAAGGGCTCTCAAGTGTGTCTTTGTCGGGTATGGGACTCAGTAGAAAGGATAGAAGTGTTATCATCCTCCCTCTCAACGATTTTATGTCACCATGGATGTGACATTTAGTGAGGATACATGTTATTTTCCACCTTCTACGACTCATAGTCAAGGGGAGCAGGGTGTTTTTTATGAAGGACAGTGCCAAACAGGGCCAACGATCGATCGCTTTATCTTAAACGATCGATCGTTTAGTGAAAAGGAAGTGTCCAATGCCCCAGAAACCAACGACACTCCTGCAGAAATAGAAAAGGCAATTGCCGAACAGAGCGTTGCGAGTTCTGAAACAGAAAAGGAAATTGCTGAATCGTCTAGCCTTCGCCATGCAACTGCCGAACAGAGCATTGCAAGTTCTGAAACAGAAAAGGCAATTGCTAAATCGTCTACTCTTCGCTATACAACTACTGAACAGAGCATTATGAATTCCGAAACAGAAAAGACAATTGCCGAATCGTCTACCCTTCAAGAAGAAGCTCCTAATCATTCAATCTCTCCCTCTCCATTAGTGGTCTCCCCTGTTCAATCTTCATCTGAGGTACGTAATAGTTTTCCTTTGTCTGATAACTTTCCTTTGTCTGATAGTGTTACTCCTTTAACTGATTCTACATATGTTCAAACACGAGTTTTACCAGAACAGTCCAATCGTGGCCAGCCTGCCAAGAAATATGAACCAAGTTTGTGTGCTAAGACCAAATATCCTGTGGCTAATTATGTGTCTACTCATAGATTGTCTAAACCATATGTAGCCTTTCTGAATCAATTATCTTCTGTGTCACTTCCTAGTAAAGTGCAGGATGCAATGAAGGACGAGAAGTGGGCAAAAGCAATGGCTGTGGAGATGGATGCACTTGAAAAAATCAAACGTGGGAGTTAGTATCCCCACCTCCTAGAAAGCAAACAGTTGGGTGCCGATGGGTGTATACAGTGAAGTTTCAGATGGTTTGGTGGACTAGTAGCGAAGGGTTATACCCAAAAGTATGGTGTGGACTATGATGAAACTTTTGTACTAGTAACAAAGAACAATACAATCCGGGTACTTCTGTCTCTAGCAGCTGATCTTGATTGGCCTCTGCGACAATTTGATGTTAAAAATGCCTTCTTGCATGGTGATTTAAATGAAGAAGTATACATGGACTTGTCTCCGGGATATGGTACTTGCACTGGAGTCAAGGTGGTGTGTCGTTTAAGGAAGTCCCTATATGGCCTCAAACAATCTCCAAGAGCTTGGTGTGGTCGATTCACGACATTCATGAGGAGGATTGGGTACAGGCAGAGCAATTTAGATCATACCCTATTCCTTAAGCATCAAAAGGGTAAAGTTACAGCTTTAATTATTTATGTGGATGACATGGTGGTGACAGGTAATGATCTTGAGGAGATTAAGAAGTTGTAGAGTGCATTGTCAGCAGAATTTGAAATGAAAGAATTGGGGAGTTTGAAATATTTCTTGGGAATTGAAGTTGCTAGAAGAAAAGATTGTATTATGTTGAGCCAGAGAAAGTATGTCCTTGACTTATTAGCAGAGACGGGTATGCTCGATTGCCAACCAGTTGACACACCCATTGATCAGAATCATCGGTTAGCTGAGTATCTAGATCAAATACCCACTAATAAGGCAAGATATCATAGATTAGTTAGAAGATTAATTTATTTGTCACACACTAGACTAGACTTAGCTTATGTAGTTAGTGTACGTTATGAGTCAGTTCATGCATAATCCTAGTAAGGCTCACATGGAAGCTGTAGTTCGGATCTTGAGGTACTTGAAGTCTGCTCCTGGAAGAGGGTTGGTGTTTTATAAGCATAGGCATTTGGATGTTTTGGTGTATACAGATGCAGACTGGGCAAGTTGTATAACTAATCGACGGTCCACTTCTGGATACTTTACTTTTTTAGGTGGGAATTTAGTTACTTGGAAGAGTAAGAAGCAAAAAATGGTGGCCCGTTCTAGTGCTGAAGCAGAATATAGAGGAATGGCTCGTGGAGTTTGTGAGATGTTGTGGTTAAGACACTTGTTGAGGGATTTGGGGTTCAAGCAGAAGAAAGCCATGCCCTTATTTTGTGATAACAAAGCTGCATTTGAAATTGCTCATAATCCTGTCCAACATGATCGCACAAAACATGTGGAGGTTGATAGACACTTCATCAAAGAGAAGCTGGATCAACAAATCATCTCTTTTCCCTTCGTACCTACTGAGGAGTAGTTGGTGGACATTCTTACAAAGGCAGTTTCTAGCAAGGCGTTTTGTGACTCACTTGACAAGTTGGGCATCAGTGATCTGTATGCTCCAACTTGAGGGGGAGTGTCAGCGTGAGTCACTCTCCATAATTGTAGGAATTGTAGTATAATTAGGATTGTATAGTTAAGGAGAATATTATGTAGTTAAGGGGGAGAATATCACTATGTAATTAGTTTCCTATTAGGAATGTGTATACTTTGTATATGTACTTCATCTTTGGAGAAGATCGATACATCAGAAATTCAAACTTCCTCTTTGCCTTTGTTTTGTTTGACTTATTGTTCTAAGATGCACAGGTGCATGGTGATAGGAGCATAAATGCGACAAATATAATGTGCAATCCTTTACACTTTTCTTAGCTATTTCCTTTAAATAGTCAGTTTTAACTTTGTTTTCTTTTTAGGTAGTTTGTGAAGTAGTTCAAGAGAAATAAGAGATTAAAGGGAGCAATGAAGCCATGGATTATGAAGTACTGATGCAGAGGACTAAGTTCGATCAACATTTTGGCCAGAAATTACAAGGGAGGTCCACGGAAAAAGTTGTACAAAACAGTTGCTGCAAAGCAGAAAACTGCAGTTTCAGAATCAGCATTCTAGGAACGGTTTTGAAGAGTAATTCTTGCATTCTTCCAACTGCACCTTTGCAGAAAGGGCCAGTGATCCTTGAAGACATGATGTTATATCGGACAAGAGCCAAAGAGCTGGTAAAAATCATCGACGAGGCAGTAGGAAATCAAAGTCAAAGAAGGCTTGCCGATAAGGCAGAAACTGTCAGCTTTTCACGAAGCTTTTTGGGAGATCTTTTCCAGCGATTTACTTGGACTTTTTCCAGAAGGTTGTTGATCAATCTAGAATATGTGTGATAAAAATCTTTTCAGCTATAAGATGATATGAGCCTCTCTTAGCTCCGAAAAACCCGGCGTCTCTTGGTCTAGGGTTTTGCAAAATCGACTCGTCCGGTGGCGTTCTGAATCTGTATGGGCTTGCCTTGCCTCTGATGAGTCGCTGCCGGACGGGTATTGACAGCTACTTTGCTCAGATTGTTCTAGAGAGTGACTTCGGCTCAAGGGACAGATGGTTGTCTGGTTGGGTGAGCACCAGATGCAGGCTCTATGCATGGTGGTTGGGTTGTGCAAGGATAGCTTGAGCGGCGGCGTGGGTTCTGTAAATCTAGTGGCGGCGGCGTAGGTCGAACGGACTGAGCAGAGGTTCGGTTCCCAGGGGCTTTACGGCGGCGTGGTTTTTTTCTGGCTGATTTGGTGTCGCCTTGGTGGCTGTAGGATGGTGCGACGACGTAGGCAGGTGTGGGACGAGGGATTCCAGCCGGCGAGGGCGTGGGTCGGCACGGCTGGATGAGGCGGAGGTGCTCCACGACCACTGCGCGTTTTTTGGAGATAGATCTGGGCTTGCTGCAGGCAACCTGCTGGACCTGAGTTTGGGCTTTCTTTTGGAGCAGCTGGGCTTCGACTTTGGGCTAGGGTTTTGGCCTTGGCCCATACTATGTTATTTTAGTTTTAGTCTAATTTACAATTATGTTCCGTTTTCAGGGACAGTCTAGGCACCTTTGTGCATCTAGTTTTGCATTTGGTCTGGTCTTGTCGACTTAATTCTCAGTGGATCTAGTTGTACACCAATTGAGGTCTCTAGGCAATTAGATTTATTGGTTAAGAGTAGGTTGAGAGGGCCGGATCCTTCTAGCGCCTCTGGCGAAGTACCAAAGGGGGATCCCGCTATGTCTATGTATTGATTGTACAATGAGTGGGTCTATTTTCTATGTACCATTGTGGATACTACCACTACTTCTTGTCTGTCTAAATGGCAGCGGAACGGTATGTAATGACCTATTCTGGCTTTTGATGAATTTAAATTCATCCTACTGGCTCGATTATCAAAAAAAAATCTAGAATATGTGATGTCATAGAACATGTAGTAGTCAAGAAACATCCAGAAAAGTGGCGGGAGAAAATTGTTCCTTGTCCAAGAAGGAAGCTTCAGAGACAGAAGTTGAATCCTAGTCAAAACAAGGTATTTTGGCAGAGACTCTTCTTTGGACGGATTTGATGCTGCAAATATCAGAGAGAGAATGACTCCCCAAGATTTTGGGAAGATTACTAAGGCTTGAAAATCATTTAATTGTGCACCAATTAGAGGAATCCTCAAGCAACTAGAGGAGGCTTTAAAAGCAGAATTGGAAAAGGAAACTTGGGCTGTGTATTCCACACATATAGAGGCTCTAAACACGTTGAAAATTACCACCCTACAGCGCCATCTTCTGCCCCAAACCCTAGTACACAAAGTCTTGAAATTCCCAAGTCTTCAAGAAGCAAAACCGTGCACCATCATCCATCTCCATCAAGTCTTGCCGTGTTCTTCATCTTGAAGGAGTTCTTGCATCCAAGGGCAACCTAAAAGTGAATTCGTGGCCTTCACCCTCCCCTTTTACGGTTTTATCCTCTTGTAATTCAATACTTATGTTTTTATTTGTTGAATTCAAGACGATGTGTGGCTAGTTATTTTTGTTAGGGGCAAGGTTTGAAGCCCCAATTATGTAGAACATATGTTTGTTTAAATTTAGTTTCTTGATCTTTGGTGTGAATTGGTTGTTTATTTCTACTTGATTGAAAACTTTTGCACGTGTATGTTTTATGGTCGCGAACATAGGATTGATGCATGTAATTGGAGCTAGGTTTAGAAAATAATTCACCTAATCGTCTTGTTTTCTAATCCACAAGTATGCAAGGCTTTGGACAAAATCTGATGTTTTAAACAACTAGAAGGGCATGCTAGGTAGGCGTTCCACACTAGACTGCAACTCTATAACCAATCGTTTCCATGAGATCTTAATGCTTCAAATATGTTGACACTATATGTGTTGTTGATAGGATAGCGTTCTATACCTTGATTGCATGTTTGATAGGCTTAGCTATTGTGCGTTCACGTAGACTAAGTAAGTAGGGAAACATTAATAAGGGACATGATCTGCTCTGACTTGTTTCTTGGTTGGTTTCTGTTCACACTTTAGTAATTGAAACTAGGTTAACTTAACATTGTTTGAAAGTAATTGGTGGTGGATTTCCAAGTCTCTAACATGTTCTCCATCTTATTTTCTCAAACCCTAAAATAAAAATCATTTCCCTTTTGTATTCTCTTTTATTTTCGTCAAAAACCAAAAATAACCCCAAAATATTTGTTCTTGATTAAGATTGAAACGCACCTTTCTATCACCTTCTGTTTCCTGCCGTCTTTTTCTCTCTTTTCTAGTATTTGACGTTTTTGTTTTGTTTTGTTTAGTTTCAGATTTTGTTTGTTTGATTTTTGTTTTAGTTAATTTAAATTAGTTAGTTTTTATTTTGTGTGATAAATTGGTTACCCTCAATCTCTGGCATCAAACGATCCTTGGTTACTCTATATTACTAACGACTACATCTTGCAGGGTTAAGTTGAACGTCTATTTTGGGCGTATCACATGGCCGAGTTTGGTGGGGTGATATGGATCAGGGAAGGAAGATACACTAGGTTGCATGGGACAAATTATGTGTTCCAAAAGATGAAGGCGGTTTAGGGTTTTGAAATATGTGGCACTTCAACTAGGCGCTTCTGGCAAAACAAGGGTGGCAGTTGGTTAGGTCTCCGAATTCCCTACTGGCTAAAACCTTGAAAGCAAATTATTATCCATACTCTGACTTCCTTCATGCTTTTGTTAGCCCTGGTGATTCTTATTCTTGGCGCAGTCTCATGAAGGGTAGAGAGCTACTAGAGAAAGGAGTGAGGTTTCAGGTGGGTGGAGGCTCAGACATCTTTGTTTACCTAGGCCACATACGTTTATGCCATACTCGATAACTGATGATTGAGGGCCTAGAAGACTTAAAAGTAGCACATTTGATTGACCCTGATGAGAACGTGTGGATGAGAGACTTGATGGAGGAGATTTTCTCTAGAGACAAAGTGGATATAATTTTCAAGATCCCTTTGAGATGGAGAAGTCCTATTGACCGCATTGTGTGGCACTATGAAAAAAATGGGCTGTATTCAGTGAAGTCAGGGTACCATGTTGCTAGAACAGTTGTTGCGCTTCCTTCACAAGCTTCTACCTCAAGTGGGAATAATGGGTGTAGTGGCTTGTGGAAGCTAATTTGGAGAGCGAATGTGCAGCCTAAGTTTCAAACTTTTGTATGGTGGTTAATCAGAAACATTTTGCCAACTAAAGATGCTCTTCGGAAAAAGGTTCAGTTGGAGGATATGGCATATGTATTCTGTAGAAGTAAGGTGGAGACGTCCTTGCATGTCTTCAAAAATTGCAACGTCATTGCATGCATGTGGTTGTTTAGTTGTCTATGGCTTAGAGCTCGCAATCATGGGGCTAATGATGTAAGAGAATGGGTGGTAGACATGGTGGGTCAGTTGAAAATAGAAGAGGTAGACATGTTCTTTATGTGCCTTTGGTCAATTTGGGAAGAGAGGAATAAGTTGATCTGGAATGGGGGCTCTTTCAACCCATGCATACTGCTACTTGGGTGGTGCATCTGTTAGAGGAATATAAAAAATAGCACTCTAGAAGGGCAAGTCATAAAAACAGAAGGGCTACAATCAAGAAATGGGAAGCCCCTCCTCAGGGTAGAATATTGACGATGAATGTGGACGGTGCCTTCAAAGGCGAGCCTAGGAATGATGGTATTAGAGTTGTGGTACGAGATGACAAGGGAGCTTTTATGGCAGATTGGTCCAAGTTCCTTCCCCATGTGGGCTCGGTGCTAATCTGTGAAGCCGAGGCTTGTAGAACGAGGCTTATGATGGTTATTGACCAAGGTTGGCGAGATATTGAGATTGAGAGTGATTCAGCTATCTTGGTAGCTGCATTGAATCAACAAGGTGAGAACAACTCCGAGGTTAGTCATATTTTTGATGATTGTAAAGCTTATATGCAAGGTTTTGAGTATGTTGTTCGACATATTTATCGTGAAGCAAATCGTGTAGCAGATAGATTGGCTCACTTTGCTAGTTTAGATCATGTTGTGGATCTATGTTTAGATGAGGCTCCTAGTTTCCTTCAGGATGTCCTCTATAAGGATACTTCTAACACAACTATGCTTGCTCGAGGTTTAGATATTACATCCTCTTCGATGCGGCGAATTTTATTTATTAATATAAATAACGGGCATGGGGCTGAGCCTCACAGTTAGGCTGGGTTCCAAACTGCTTTTCAAAAAAAAAAAACATTTAGATAACCAAAGTTCCAGTCCAAAATTGTGTTTATCTAGGATGTTATCCAGACTGACATAGTAAAGGAGCATGTTCGAAACAAATTATCTGCAATTTCACTGTCTTCACAACAAAGAGTACATGTTTTACCATTTAAGACTTTAAACCTAGCCAATATGTTCGTTGTCCTTAGACAACCTCTAAGTAACAGCCACCTAATTTTTTTTTAATTTGGGGTGGAATATTAAGTTTCCACATCTTGTTGATAAGGTCAATCTAATTAAGACTCTTTGAAGACCTATGCATTGTGTCTTGGGGTAGACTTAAAAGAGAACTATCAATTTGATACAACTCCCCAAACAAATTCATCATCCTACACAGAAGTAGGAATAAGAATTCCCATAAATTTAAACAACCTCTTTGTGGTCAAGAAATTTAAGGAGTTTTGCTTGTCTCAACATCTGTTAATCATAAAATCTTCACCATTAACATTCTACTCTATTGCAAGTTTTTTAGCATCATAAAGCAAAGGGTGTGGCTATTGCCACCCTCCTAACTACTTTGTTCACCCTATATTCTCTTCTCACCCTACATATATTTTTTTAGTTTCAAGTTTACTTTTTCACCCATTTATAGTACTCAAAATACCCTTTTTCATCATAGAGTTTAACTCGGATTCTTTTTTTATTTGGGTTTCTCCACGTCTCTCTCGGTTTCTTTTTAGAATGCAGGAAATCCTCATAATCAAGCTTAAAGGATCGACCTCCTTAAGGAGCTCGGCAAAACCCATTATACAAGAAGCAAAGACGAGGCCCTTCCACTCGATCTTAGGATATATGTTCTTTGAGAAATCAATATTCAAGTCCACCTGCTTCTCCACCTACTCACCAATTGCTGCATAGTCAAACGGTACCTATTTGGTCCGTGAAAAATGAACAAGTTTTAATGACAATCATGAACATGAAATTGTCAACAGAGGATATAGCAAAAGGCTGCTTGATAGTCTTTTAAGCTTCATAGAATCCAGAAACCCCAACAAGACTACATGTTTCATTGTCACCTCATACAAATTTGTCTGCCATCACCACATTGAACTCAATATATTTAGCATTAGTCCAACCTTCTTTAATAATTCAATCGTCTTATAAAATGAAAATAACTGGTGTCTACACTCAATTCTATGATAATCACTTGGAGAAGAATTCTAATAGTTATGCCGTATGCGTATGTATATTTTCATAAAGCAAGAGAATCCAAAAACATGATTACCTCATTTTCAAGTGCTAAGTAGGTGTTTTCAAACTCTATTAGCGTTAATATATTTGAGGCATAGTTGTTAACATAACACAAGAACGATTGAAGATGATGAATGCTAAAAAAACAAAGTGTTAGGGTTTAATGATGATTGAAACGATTAAGCTTCAAGTTTAAGTACGTATTTTATGGGAATAAGAAAATAAATTTTAATTTTATATAAGATATTATCCTTTATTGTAATTTTATATAAGGGTATTTTAGTCTTTCAATAAATCAAAAACTTATAGGGTGAACAAAGTAGTTAGTAAGGTGGCAATAGCCGCACCATAAAGCAAATTACTCAAAGAAAAGGGTACACCAGTTAAAGGTCCGGAATTTGTTGTTCTTACCATCACCAATTATCCATCTCAACCCTTGTAAAACTATATTATCTGCTTTCTACAATACTTTCCAAAGCAAGAAACATGATTGTTTCTTTTTGCCTTGGAAGAAAGATACATTCCTAAAATATCCAATCTTCATGATTTGAACCCACCATTTATTAGGTTCAGTAATAATCTTCCATTCAAAATTAGCAAGGGCAACATTGTTAAGGAAAGCAATAGGTCTTATACCTAATTCATCAACTGATTTAGGTATGCAAACTTATTCCAAGCAATTTGGGGAGACTTGTAATTAGAGCCCCAAAAGAAATTTCTAACTTCCTTATCAATAGTTTTGGTAAGTTTACTCGGGTATATATTTTAAACCAAGACATGACATAGTTAGGCATACCTGTAAGGTTTGATTTAACAAGAAAGCAATAGGTCTTATGCCTAATTCATCAACTGATTTAGGTATGCAAACTTATTCCAAGCAATTTGGGGAGACTTGTAATTAGAGCCCCAAAAGAAATTTCTAACTTCCTTATCAATAGCTTTGGTAAGTTTACTAGGGTACTTTAAAACAAGACATGACATAGTTAGGCATACCGATAAGGTTTGATTTAACAAGAAAGCAATAGGTCTTATACCTAATTCATCAACTGATTTAGGTATGCAAACTGCAATGTTTTAAAACGCTGAGGCGTAGGGCGAGGCGTTTTTCGGTGAGCCTCAAGAAGACGTTTGCCTTGAGGCGTAAGGTGTAAGCCTTACGTATAAAAGACCTATATTGATGTAATTATTACTCTTATATATACCACATTAAGAGTAACCCAAAATGACATTATTAATTGTCATTTTCAGGGAACTTACATTTCATTTTCTTAGCAGTAGCTACTTGATGGTATTCAATAAGATTAATTATGCTTTCTTATTAAAAGGGTTCCCATCCTATGGGGCTGATAACGTGTTCTGTTTGTCTTTTGTAAAGAGAACTTGATTGGGGAGGGGGGCTATGCTGAAGTTTACAAGGGGACATTGGAAGATGGGCAGATTGTCGCAATTAAACGTCTAACTAGAGGTAACCCAGGAGAAATGACAGCAGACTTGTTATCTGAGCTTGGTGTTATAGTTCATGTTGAGCACCCCAGCATAGCAAAACTATATGGTTGGTATATCATTATGAATCTTTTACATCTTAAATTCCTCTCAATTTCACCGACATTCCAATTATCGGTTCGCTTCTTTGTCAAATTTCTAGGCCCAAGAGGGATACCAGACTGGGGCATCAGATATAAAGAAAATGCAATTCACCAACTGTAATTTAAAACACAGTGCCACTCCAGCATATCAATTAACACTCAATGACTAGTTCGGGCAGCATATTATGACTAGTTCATACAAAATCCCCAAACTTCAAGTCTAGATTACATACAACTTCAAAGTTCCTTACTTTAAAATCAACTAATCAACAAATGATGCCCAAAAGTGAGATACTTAGATACTCATTAAGAGCAGCCCATAATCAATTGGAATCATACACTCATTTTTCAAACCCAGATACATATATTCCAAAAAAGCTAGACAGGAACAACTCAAACCCAGATACATATATTATTGACATTACCAAAAACTTGACATTACCCAGATAAATATAGCCTGCTGCAAATCAATTGGAATCATACACTTATTTTTCAAGATCTATAATGGAATCAATTGGAATAATACCTTCAAATGGCCTGCTGCGAATCAAAATCCAAAACCTTCAAATTGACTCCTGCGAATAAAAATCGAACTCCTAACTCGAACTCTGGGTTAGGGATTGAATTTGCTGCCTTTTGGAAGAGAGAAGGTCTGAATTCGGCTCTCCCAACAGGAAATGACAGAACATCGCGACCTATAGACAGTTTAAAACACAATCCGTTTCAAACGACGTCGTTTTTCTTTTGTTGCTGCGCCTGCGCCTTCTGTGCCTTGGGCGTTGCCTTTCATGCCTTGTCCGACGCCTCAGCAGTCTCATTGCCTACCGATCGAAACCCACTCAATTTCATGACATATTTCCGCCTTTTGAGCCTCAGGCGCGCCTGAAGCCGCGCTTTTTAATTCATTGGCAAACTGTACATACCTCCAATAATATGGAGGATTTACTACATCACCAAGAATAAGTAACACCTTCTTTGTGGGCCCACAAGCCATAGTGGGACCCAACCACGATATACATCCCATAACCTGACATCCAACCCACCCCGTGGTAGTCGGAAGTGGCCAAGACCTCGCAGGGAAACAACCCTCCCGGCCTTGCCAAGTTACCTTCATAATATGGCTTTCTATACTAGAATAGTGGTTTTGCATCCCACATTGAAGAAAATGTAAAGGAGAGGGGTTCCCTTACCTATAAAAGGGGTCCCTTCTCCCACTTAAACACCATCCCATTACATCTCTTGTAATCCCTTTGGGCTGCAAGGCCCAAATACACTAGTTAAGCTTTCAAGTGGACGTAGTTTCCCGCTAAGGCGGGAGACAAACCACTATACTTCTTGTGCTTCTCTCTCTTTGTTACTCTCTATCTTTAACGTTAATTAGACCCCTCGGTCACTTACATTAACATTGGCGCCGTCTGTGGGAAGCCGATGCAAAGGCTTCGTCACTTACCATGCGTTAAGTTAGCTTAACGAGCTCAACATAATTTTTCTTTTCTTTTCTACCTTTGAGTTAGTTATCAAAGTTGCTCACTGGGCATCATCTTCTTTGATTATCATGTACTCTTTCCTTCTCTTGGATTATCATTAGCTCCCAGTAGCTTTTATTTTTCCTTACGTCAAGGCAATGTAATCCCATCCTTAGCGGCACACATTCAGCGGCAACAAAAAAAATATATATATGACTAAATTCTGCTTATTACCTTGTACAAGGGTTCATCAGTTCAGTCCCTGCACTTCTAATTTAATCAAAAAAGTCCTTGCACTCTCCAATTTCATCAAATCGATCCAATCCGTCACCATTCCATCAATTTTCGGGAAAAATTTTCAAACTACCCATGTGCATTCACAACACTAACACGTTGGCGGGCTGCCTAGCGATGGGTAGTTTGTGAACCTTTCTTATGAGAAGGTCCCACGTCAGCATTTTAACAGCAAAATTGACGGAATAGTGATAAATTGGGTCGATTTGATGAAATTGGAGAGTGTAAGGACTTTTCTGATTAAATTAGAAGTGCAGGGACTGAACTGATGAACCCTTGAAAGTACAAGGTAGTAAGCAGAATTTAATCCAAATATATATTTGCCCACTTTGATCAATATCACACCCGTCCTTAGCGGTGACACAAATAAACTTTTTTTTTTCTTGCATCAAGTGGCATCTCCAAGGCCACCGCCAACCTATCCTAGCGTTAAAAAACAATTTTTTTTTGCATCAAGTTCAACTTATGCCCTGTGCTTCAAGATGAAGTCAGTGTCATGCCCCAATGCCAATTTCAAGAAACTCCAACTCACCCAGCGATTAAAAAAAAAAAAAATTAGCATGACCGCTAGCCTCTTTTCCCGCCTAGTAGGCCCCCTGCTAGGCAAGCACGCCTGCCAGCGCCAGAGCTAGTGAGGCTAGCGGCCTAGCAACCAGTGGTAGCCCGCCCGCCAGCGTCCAGCCCCAGCCCGCCAGGGCATAACCTCCACCTGCACAACCCAGCTGTAACCCAACGCCCAGGGCCCAGCGGTAGCAAGCTGGCAAGCCAGCACGACCTCCACCCAGCGAGGCTAACCCAGCGTTAGCACCACCTCCGATTGGCGAGCCTAACGCTTAGTGATACCCAGCGGTAACCCAGCGCCCAGCTGTAGCAAGCCAGCACGACCTCCGCCCAGCGAGGCTAACCCAGCGGTAACCCAGCGCCAGCAAGACCTCCACCTGGCGAGGCTAGAGCTTAGCGACATCCCGCTAACCCAGTGCCCAGCGCCTAGCACTTAGCACTGGCTGCAACGCCGGCATAACACCTTATTCTTGGCGGTGCTCAACACCACGCTTGACCCACCGCCTATCTCGGCCCCCGCCTCACTCAACCTCTCAACGGAGCTCCTTAGCGGATATTATTGACGAAGTGTCAACGACACTTTTCTTGACGTTCATCAAATATCAATCCATGCTCACCCTTTCTCCTTCGTCTCGATCAGAGAAATTGCAGAATGAAAGAGGTAGCAAAAGCTATGTGGGTACCCAGCACACCTAGATTTACTCTGGACACCCAGAACTATTTCTGATCAACATTGAGGAATTCTGATCAGTTCCAGGCACTCAAGCATTCTCAACTAATTTGTCAGCTGGACTCATCTTATGCTCTTCTCCGAGCATCCAATTTGAGCTTCTTGATATTCAAACAGTGGTTTACCACTAACTTCGCCTGCGGATAGTGTTTGAGCCTAAAAGCAATTTTGGCAGAATCCTTTAGTGGGTTCGAGTCAGCGGGCCGATACCTGCGGCCCAAAAATAAAACCACTCAGGTTTGGGTTATAGCTTCGCCCATTTCGTGTTTCATAAGGAGACGAAACCTTATTGAAACCGAGTAGCAGAGACTAAACAGGAAACTTCAATTAAGAATCCTTCTGAGGCAAGGAGCAGTCGAAACCCTAGGGTATAAATACAGGGTTAAGCGGCGAGATCAAGGACCGCTCTCAAATCAATCAATCCCAGCGATTACGAAGCCTCCTTAGAGCAAACCTTCAACCTCGTTGAAACCCGGTGATCGCCCGCCAGTCCTAGTCTCCTCGTGAGCCGACTGTCAGCATCACCAGTTCAACCCAGCGACCGTGCTTCCAGTTCTAGTCTCCTCGCGAGCCGACTGCCAGTACTACTGCCATCGACACAACCAGCGAAGCAAGGGTAACGCCCTTGCAACCCAGCGAAGCTAAAGTCACGCTTTAGCAAAACCCGTGCTTTCTCCAACTTCCCAGTGATTGCTCTGCTCAGCCTTCAACGTTGAGTATCGATTTTGGTGACCAAAGAGATCACAACCGAAGTCCTTATCCGTAAGGCAGAAGTCCTTTTCTGAAAGGCTAGAGAAGAACCCTGTGAAGAGGTTGGTGCTCTCCTCGTCCACAGCGCTTGAAGAAGAAGTCAAGGTCAAGGGACTACCCCAACGACTGCACCCCGCGGTGTTGGCACGCCTGCGCAATCACTCGCTCAAAAGAGACAGTTTGCATACCAACTGGTTTTGGAGCCAAACATTTTGGCACGCCCAGTGGGACAACAATAGTGTTTCTTTGTGAACGCAACCATTGGGAAGTCTAGCGATAACCCTTATCAAAAAGGCTACGCTAACTGCTCAAAACATAAGACCTCCAGTTACAGACCGCATTCTCGCGCGGACTGTCGTGGTCTTTCTGAAGAACAAGTGACGCAACGATTCTCTCATCAGCCCCAATCATCCGGTATGTCAACTGCACAAGATGAGAATCGCTCGACCGCTACTGAGGGTCAGAGAGTCAATGTTAATCAGGCCAGCGAGCCTGTTATCCCCGCCACTGTCGACACTACAGTGGAAGGTGGAGAAGAAGAGGCTTTTGTTCCGAAGCCTATCCCGGAAGGAGCGACTGCTGAGGTCAAGTTTGCGATCATCATGGAGAATGTCGAAAACCATCGCAAGAAGATGGACGTTGATTTTGCCAGGGAAACCGCAAAATCGGAAAAGCTTCTCCGAGAAATTGAGCAGCGGATGACTCTACATACGGAGAGTACTCGGCAGTAGATCGCACAATCAGAAAGTGCCGTGAAGGCACACGCTGCAGGTATCGCTAGCGGACAGGATCAGCGTCACAAGGCAATTTTGGACGCTATAGCGGATCATACCAAGCAGACCGCGTC
>LYNE01003820.1:0-16106 GCA_001662545.1 Rosa x damascena
TGTACCTTTGCACCATATATATCTGTGTATATGTTAGTTACATTCTTGTTTTTTTGGGTCTTTGCTTAAAGAATATTGATGCATGTATCACTAGAGAAGCAAACGAAAGCTGGAATTTTTTTTTATTTTTATTTTTTAAACAACCATCTTCATATTCTCCATGTATATATCTGAACTTTAATTTCCCAAGTTAAACTTGCATGTCAATGCTAGTGCATGTATATCACTTCAACGTTGTGGAATTGGAAGTTAAATTGATTTTTTAGGTTCGGTTCTTGACATCGAAATTGATCACCACCTTTGAATCTTCATCTCATTACTTCATTAGTTTATACAAATACTGGTTATTTGTTGCATTCAAACGCTGGTTCACATCTCGAATATTTCAATAAGCCCTCTCTTTTTCCCATTGCCACAAGCTAATTTGGGAAGCTATCTCTTTTCTTAAGCCAACTGGGGATGCCATCTCTATTTCCCCATAGCCAGCGGGAAGCTAATTTTGGAAGCTATCTCCTTTTAAATAAGCTAATTTCAATCAGCTACCTATTTTTCTGAAATATTTTGATGAACTAATGTCTTAGCCTCGGTTATACCATGTACGCACTTCTACTCTACTAGTGTGGTTATACCATGTCTTAGCTAGCCATCTCTTTCCCTCAGTGCTACTTCTAAAGCTGCGACAATTGTTAGAGCCATGTAGATCAATCTTACCCTGCTTCAACCTCAATTTGTGTTTCTTTTTTCACAAGCAATGAAGCAAAGGAAAAGAGCTCAAGAAAGTTTTTCTTTACAAGCGTCCATAACATGGAGCTGCCCCGTTTTATAATCCAAGTCTCGGGGACGGTTCGGGTTCTAAACCCAATTCAAGAATCCTTTCCCGTCACGGACCGTTTCTCGCTCCAATTCGCGCCACGTGTCCCCATCGAAAAATAAACAAAACAAAAATCCCCCCTAAATGGCCCAAACAGAGGGAGAGGATCTCTCCTAAGCTTGTTATCAACCAAACCTACCTAAGCTTTTAACTACATAGTGACGCGTGTTAATAAGTAGGCTTGGATCAATTTTTCCCCACTACACTTTTATTTTAATTTTTTAATCCTTACTTATTTCACAACCAAGTAGTTCCCAGGATGTCATGGACTATCTAAAGCCCTGAACCCGACAAAGGGGCGACACTGTCCAGACTCTTCCAGCACTTCCAGCTTTGATGGGAGAGACTTCCAGACTTCCAAAACTGCTTTATGAAGTTCCGTCTCATATATGCCTTCCTGCAAATCATAGACATCAAGGTTAGAAAACTAAAACCTAGGCAATTGAACGTATCTGAGAGATCATCAACCTTTGGATGGATTTGACCCCAAATCCACCAGAGATAACAATGGCAATTAACACACACAAATGAATGTAAAAATTACCTCAATAACAACACAAGAGCAACGAACCTCCCTCTTTGCCTTTCCTTCAGAATCCTTATTACCAGACTGTAAGAGTAGAGATTATTAAAGTACCAAAAAGCTAGGATAGGCCCAAAGGCTCAACAAAAAAGATAACAGAGAACTAGACTTCAAGATTAGCTACTGCAAGAAATTTTCTGGTCCTCCAACCACATCACACCAGAACTCATCCAAGGGGAAGCAAAGGAGCATGTACACAAACTATTTAATGGCAAAGAAAAGCAGTTGAAGAGAGTTGAATTTGTTCTTATTAAAAGCTGATTAATCATGGAACTATTAATGAGAATGACAATGAGAATACATGGATGTAACAAATAAAGATTATTGTAAAATATAAGCACTCTAAAGCAAGAACTAAGAAAATTATTTTTACTCACCAGAGACCACTGTCCAAGAGTTTTAGCACTGGCAATTGTCAGATACTTAACATGATACCCCTCACACGATGACTTTACCGCCTTGACAAAATCATCCTGGTTGCTGTCCTCAGCAAAAACACACAGCCATACCTTCTGGTCCGGAATGAGATTGGAAGCTGTGGGAAGTCCTCTTCTGAGCAAACCATTGGCCAATGCCATTGCCAACAAATCTTTCAACAAGTCCACGAAGTTTTTGAAATGAGGTCCACCTCTGAAAATGAGTTAAAATGAAGAGAGTTAACATTAGAGATATGAACACATGCAATATATCTATATTGAAATTATAAATGCACGAGGGAAAAAAGGAAAAAAAAAAAACAGTTCGCAAACTAGGAACCCCAAATATATCCAAAATCAAAGGGGAAAGAACCGAAGTGGAACTTACTGTAAGGACATATTTTCTTCTTCAATATTCGCATAATTTGGCTGGTCGATCTCGAGATAATCATATTCTCTGAGTCATAAAATAATATCAGTAAAGGTGACATGACATGCAAAATAAAATGGATCGATATTTATGGGAAATTAAAGAAAAAAGAACCGTGAGAGGTAATGATGGAACTTACGGCTTGAATATGAAGTCAACACTGAGACATAAAACAATCAGAAACATATATAAGATGGCATTCCAAATAAACAAGAATCCCACCATGTATAAAATGGATTGGAATTTATTGGAAATTAAAGAAAAATAACCATAAAAGGTAATGAAGGAACTTACGGCTTGATGATGAATTCAGCATGAATGCCGAATCTGTATTCTTGGTTTAAGAAGTCGATGCGACTAGCCAACTCTTCTAGTTCAATGCGTTTAAAAGTACTGAGACATAAAACAATCAGAAACATATGCATATATGACATTCCAAATAAACAATAATCGCAAACTATTTTAAATTGAAGTGGATAAAACTAAATGGTCGGGAAGGAGCTTACTGGATAAAGCAATGTCCAATTGTGAATCTCTTATGACCCTCAAGAGGCACCTCATAAATGAATGAACGTTCGATTTTGATATTGGTTTCTCCCACAAGGTGAAATGTGGTAATTTTAAGAGATTGACTGGATCTAATGTCGCCATACTGAAATCCAGTCTGAACAAGGCAAAAGTTCAGGTCACCCAAATAAATCAAACGCTCCATCATCTGTACACCTGGTCGAAAGTTCCCAAACTCTGGACAAACAAACTGTGACTTTAGAGAGCAGGTAACAAGATTTTCATGCCTTGTGATAGAGAGTGCCATAACCGCCAAGCTGCTTGATAACGCATAGATAGTCTTGTCCACACATACAGCCGGTCCTCGGAAACTATAGCAATCTGTGTTCTCGACCCTAACTGGAAGCCATTCATCCAGTGTTACATCATAAGCCCACATTTCATCTTGATATCTTCTATAGAAAGAGAATGGATCATCCCCTGGAATGATTATATTATACAGGATGAGTCCATCACAAACGGCATGACCCCCAATCCTTTGTTCGGAACAAACTTTACCATAAGGAAAAGATTTCCGAGTTTCCCAACAACACCTGTAAGGATCATATCGCTCGAAAGAGGGCTCTGGCACATCAAATGAGCAGTATGGATCCGTAATACAGTAAAGTTTCCCACATGCAGATACAACAGGTCCGTCCCATTTGGGAGCAACGGGCGGCTTGATTAAATGACATTTGTTGGTATCAATATTGAACATATATCCAGACAAGGGGTTCACCACATCATCATCAGGAGGTGGACCACTATCTGGCAATAGACATATGTTGTTGGTATCCAAGGAGCAAAATTTCCAACTTAACGGAAGGCTAACATCCTCATCCCTGAACTGTGCTAAAGGTCGAAAGTAGTCTTGCTTACATATATTAAATTCATACAACGATCCAAAGTGCGGGCCGTCCCCATATTCGATCATGATATAAAGACACATTGCTTCTTCTTCTGCCTGGTTTATCATCTTCTTGTTATGGAAGGAGCTGAACATAGATAGTACAACAAAATTAGTCCCTTTGAGCAGTTGAGAATGAACAAGGACGAATCCATGAAAGCTACTATCGGAGCACAGAATGAATATGTCTATTTTGTTCTCTACTGGATCTTTCACTCGGATGAATTTCCTCCGTTTTCCTTTACTCTAATAATTATATCACTATTTAGACTACAACATGGAATCATCATCATCATTCCTGTTTTATCAAAAGCTATTTATCCCCAGAAAGTTTACCCAAGGACACAAGAATTATAGAATTGAATTGAAATCCCAAATTTATACAAATAATTCCTAACTTGTCCGGTTCTACGCATAACCATAATCAGTTTTTCATAAGCATATAATTCAACAAACATAAAACTTTCGCACACCTGAGTCGATGGAGATCGGCGGAATGCCTAAGGAGATTTTGTTCAGCCTTTACTCCTTGCTACGTTGTATTTATAGGGGTCTGGCCCCTCCCTCGTCTCTCCTAAAGCCCATTTGAGGCCGCCCAGGCCGAAGCTCGTCTGACCATTGACTCGACCAGTTTGAGCCCGCAATGGCCAAGTCTAGCCCGTTCCATCCTGACCATAAAAAATGGGAAAAAAAAAAAAAAATCACAGACAATATCTAAACTTTGACCCACTAATAATTTTCATACCTTAAGTTTCAAAAATATTAAATTGATACCTGAACTTTTAAGCCCGACCCAACATTATTGTACTATATATTAAAAGTTAGCGTGATTGGTGCTATTAGAAACATGAGAAAATTTTTCAAATAGTACCTGAACTTAGGCCGATTCCTAACTTCAGCACCCGACTATGCAAAATTATCACTTTGGTACCCCAAGTTTGAAGCTCGACCCAAGAACGGTACACGCCGTTCATGACAGCATTAAGAGCCCAGCCACGTGGCAATAAATAAGGGGCAATTTTGTCTCTTCGATAACTCCTGCCAATCTTAACTAGTCGATGATCTTGTTGCAATCTCCCGCCAAATTAAAATTCCCTCCAAAAATAGAGCATATGAAGTGTGATTAGCTCCAAATGACAACTGATTTCCTCCAATTTGATTCACAAAAGACAAACAACAAATTACCAGAACCAAAAAGGATAAAGCAAATCCAAATACTTCCATAGATGCATATATTCATCATAAACATGTCCAAACCACTAAGCACCCATCTATTACAACAAAATGCTTACAAGAAGCAATTAACAAGGCATTTTTGAATGTTCCATCTAAGCAAAAGTAAATGCCATCAGAAAAAAAGTTGGGTACACAAAAACAAAAACAGTGGGTTCCAAAAGCATTCTTCAATCTTCCTAATCGGCTCAGTACTTCCAATTGGCCTTCTTACTTCCAGTTCTAGAGGCAGTGCTAGAAGTAGACTCTTGTCTAGGGTTCTTTGGGAATTTGATTCTTCTTGCTGGGGATTTGAACATTTTTCCTGAAAAGAGAGGCCTGGAAGAGGCTCTAGGTTGCTGATTTACCTGAAAATGACAATTCCAAAACATTTAGAAATGCTAGCTTACTAATCAAATTCAACTACAGACCACAACAACCACAAACTATACATGTGTCTGCTGAACATTATTGGTGGAATTTTGTGATGGCATTACATTGAAGTGATCAACATTTAGAGGTCTACTAATAGTCGCAGAATTAACCTATGGTGGCTCTGCAGGAGCTGGAACCTCAACATCCTCCATTGAAACCTGGTGTTGTTGCTAATGATTCTGAGGAGCTTCAACATTTTGAGCTTGGGGCTGCTGCTGCTGCTGATTCACAGCCCCCCCATTGCTTTGAGCTTGGGGTTACTGCTGCTGATTGACAGCTCCCCCATTCCCCTGCATTTGCTCATTCTCCACATTCCCCTACATTTGACACAATATACATTATAATCCATATTCCTGGGCCCATAATTCATAAAAATGGTTGATGAAAGCTAATGTAATACCTGATTCCTTCTTAAACAGGTTCTAACACTGTGCCCCTTTTGTGGCATCTGCCACACTTCACTTGAGAGTAGTAACTTCTTGGTAATTTCTCAGTACCAGCAGGAGGTGCTTCTTCACCTACACAAATGATTATGCAGTTAGCCATGAATACAGAGTTTACACATTAAACATATATAAACTTGAACAAACAGTTTACCTGGTGCTTTGGTTATATTTCTTTTAGGTATTCCTAGTTGTGCCCTATATAATGGGGGTGCAATTGGCCTATGTATGAGCTCCCATTCTTGCACTCCAGCAATGGGGTTGATGACTGTCCCATAGGCCTTCATGTACTTCTCCTGAGTGTAACTCTCATGTACAAACTCATCAGGTGATTGCCCCTTGGAATATATGGTTGCAATTGCATGGCCACATGGAAGACCACTCAGGTCCCATCTTCTGCAAGTGCATGAATGATTGTCTAACTGCACTGAGTGTTGTGCTACCACACCAGATTGACAACCCACACCCCTGCCTTGGATTTCAAACCTCATACTGCTAGACTCTAAAGCTCTATAGTCATGACTCCAATCAACATTCTTTTTCAGGAGTTTCTCCACTCTAGGTCCCACCCTACACTTCCAGTTTGGCCCTGAGTTTCTTCTGTTGGCTAATCTCACCATAGTCATGGTCCTTATGGCCTCCAAACAGCCAAGAATTGGCTTCTTTCTTGCTGGAAGAATTGACTTGTTGAATGACTCGCTATGATTGTTTAGAAGTATGTCACATTTGAACTGCTCCTTAAAATGAGACTTAGACCAATGAACTGTAGGCCTATCCTTGCACCATTTCCATGCAGAACTTGAAGATTTAGCCATATCCTCCATTGCAAGCTCATATTGTCTGATGGTGGTGGCTCTTGCAACTGCCCAGAGCTTTTGTTTTAGCTCAAGTCCACTGTGACCATCAGATTTGAAGTTATTGTGCAAATGGCGAACACAATGCCTGTGTTCTGCAAATGGGAACAAGTCCTTAATGGCTTGCTCTAGGCCTTTTCGCTTATCAGAAATAAAAGCATAATGGACTGAATGAGCCATGGGTTTGAGCTCCAACTCTAGTCCCATTGCCTTCAGTTGACTGTGGACCACCACTCTGCACTTCAGGCCCATGAGCAGTACAACTTGACTGTGGAGCATTGCTCTGTAGTTCAAGCCCATTAGCAGCTTCACTCATTTATGAACCATTTCTTTGCACTTCAGGCCCATCATCAGTATATTCCCAGTTTTCAGGCATAATTCTATCCAGAGGAACCTCTTCATCATCATCATCTACATCCACTGGTGACACGCTCAAAGTAAGTGCGCAATTTAACCCTGTAAAATGTCATCGTTAGTATATGGTAAATAGGGATCGTTCAAGCCGGGGATTGAGGGTACACCTGTAATTGTGTAAACAAATAAAGAATTACAAAAAATAATATAACGAATAGAAATATATACAAATAACGAAATAAAAGGGGGGTTTAAGAATTATGGTTTCGAAAATTAAACTAAACAAAATAAAGAAAATGTAAAAACATATTTACAAGAATGAAACGTAAGAAACAAATATCAAAACCAATTCCATATGATTAAACTCAATTCAAATCCTATAATTGATCATCTAAGTCATGAGAAACATTTGACGCAAATGATTTCCCATATTTTACTTTCCTTTACTAATTAACCTAAGTGAAAGCACCTAGATCAATCCTATTAAACATGCAATCAAAGTCTAGAAAGCTAGCTAATCAAAACATGTTTAATGCAAGAAGCATAGAGAAAGGTTATCAACTTAAGTGCACAACCTAGTATGAATAAGTTCACCTATTTGCAATCCTCTTCAATTGAATTCGACCTTTGTCCAAAGCCTTTACTACTTGTGATTTAGGTTCACAAAACTATTACGTGAATCGTTTACCTAAATCTAGCACCAATTACATGCAAATCTTATAAGTTTCAACCCAAATAAGATAAACATAAAAAAGTTTTCTATCAAGCAAATTCAATTGAACAAACTCATATAAGCAACTTAGAATCACAATTATAGAATTCGAAAACTTTATTTAAACATAGAAGTTGGGCTTAAACTTTGCCCTAAACGTTATTGTTAACTAGAAACAAGTTCATATGAATTCAAACAAGGAAAACAAAAGATTACAAGGAAAAAAAATGAATTACACCGTGAGGGGAAATGGAGATGGAGAGCTTGAACGTTGAAATCTTGAATCTTGAAAGCAAGTCTTCAAGGTGGACGATGGAGGCTATGTCTTCACGGCTCCTTCTTCTTCTTCCTCTCCTTGCTTGAAAACGCGGAACTTGTAACTAGAGAATGGAAAGGAAATGAAACTAAGAACTAGAGAATGGAGAGGAGATGGTGAGACAAAGAATATGAAATGGATGAAGGAATTGGTTGTTACTTCTTTGTAGCCTCTATTTATAGGCTATCAAGCCATAGTGTTTGGCCTTAAATAAATCATGATGGGTTAGGTTTGAGCACTTAAACACTAATGGAATTGTTAGGTTTAAGCACTTAAACACTAATGGAATTTGTTAGGTTTGAGTCACTTTCTGCTCATTTTTCCTTCAATTAATTCTCCATCAAGCCTTCAGATTTTTCCTATGACTTCTTCATAACAAATGTTCCACTGTGAGTCTAAATCATCCTGGTCAAATTTCAGAGCTTTTGGTATAGTGGTTGGGCCGGAAAGGCTGCTGGACTCCTTACAGGTCCAGTTTTCCAGTTTTGCTTATGCAGAAAATTGGGATGACTATTTGAAGGCCTTCCACTTCTATCTGGATCTTGCACTCTTCATAAGAAATATTTCTTAGGATGTATAGAATGGATTTGCAGAGTTTCAGCTTATTTGGAGTTTATTTGGTCAGGCGGCCGCTCCTTCTTCCTTGCTTGGCTTGGTTTCTCCTAGCCGGAGTAGGAAAATGTGTAAAATTAACCTTTTAGCACATTTCCATTTTTCTCCATCATTTCTAGGATCTAATGCTCATTTCATCATCATCTACTCCAATGTACCTAAAAATAGAAATTGAGTTAAAAATCGATTCGGTTAAGGAATTAACGAAGCAAAATATGAGGAATTAACTACTAAAATATAACATTAAAATGCTCCTATCAACTGGCTTCTCTTCACCATCCATATCCTTTGGCACCTCTTCAACACCCTCAACAGCTGGAAATTGCACATCATCAATTGCATGTCCAAATAACATAGTATGATCTATGTCATTATCGTAATGATCTAACTCATAATCATGAAAATGCCTTCTTGGCTCCAAGCAAACAATGTACACATGCAGTAGCCTTTGAACAGCAGGAATGAAATTAACCATGTCCATACAGTCTTTATCAATGACTATAGGTAAATATCCAGTACCTTCTTTACTTCCTGGTATCCTAAACCAGTAAGCAACTGGGCCAGCTTGATACCCCAAATCCCAAGCCCAATTATTAAACCCTGTCACACTCAGTTTGTCCGGATCAACCCCATCAACATAGACCACTTACTCCCCTCCCATGTATGTCCTATTCACTCCACCATGTGAGAAGAACCTTCCTCCATGATGTATTGCTACGGTGAAATTTCCAACTCCAATTTTACAACACCAGTTGTTATAATCCAAAATAGGAAACATATTCAATGCTGTTCAGGCCTAACCAAATTGATTATTCAACTACCTCTTTTTTTTTTTTTTGAGGTAAAGATGAAATTGTATTAATGATTTATACGATTACAATCGTACTGTAGGGCATCCAGAACACACTCTGGAGCTTGAACAAACCAATCCATATGAATGTCAGAATCAAAACCAAATCCTGCTAGCCTATGAGCAACATGATTAGCGGTCCTATAAGTATGATGAACACCTATGGAAAGCAAATCACCTAGCAAATCTTTAATTTCTTCAACAATGATTCCCAAAGTAGAGAAGTCAGGATCCTCAGCTGTCACTGCCTTCACAGCCTCTAAACAATCACTCATTAGAGCAACATTAGATACACCAAGTGCCTGAATAAGCTCCAGCCCAGATTTAATAGCAAGGGGCTCAACATGGTAAGCAGAGGACACATTAGCCACTCTATAAGCAAAACCTGCAATGAACTCACCCTTCTCATTACGCAGAACACCTCCAATGCCTCCATGTTGTAGTGAAGAAACATAAGCACCATCAACATTCAAGCACAATAAACCACTCATAGGAGGGGACCAAAATACTCTAGCTTTCGTCCGCCTATCAGTTACCAAAGTCATACCCCTATTAGCCTGAAGGAACTCTTCATACCAAGCCATAGTACAAGCAACAATTGTAGAAGCATTTTTAGCCTTATCGTTCCACAATTTATCATTCCTATTCTTCCAAAGACCCCATAAAAGCATCAACAACTTAGAAAAATTTTCAGAGGAAAGAGTAGAGACCTGTTCAAGTAACCATTCCTTAAAAATAAAAGAATGAGTAATAGGAACCTGAATAGAAAAAGGAGGAGCAGTAAGGATTTCCTGCGCAGTAGGGCATCCACATAACACATGTCCAACACTCTCAAACTGGTGATGGCAAAGCAGACAACCCATATCACCAGTATAGCCCTTCTTGCTCAAACTCTCCCTAGTTGGTAACACATTATGACAAGCTCGCCAAATACATATAGAGACCTTCCCAGGTACCTTAGATTTCCAAAGTGACTTCCAAAGAACACTGAAAGGATCGCCATGAGAGGAGGAAGCAAAGGCATCCCCCATCACCACATCCCGAGCTACATAGTAGGCAGTTTTAGTAGAAAACTTACCTTTCTTCCCAAGTTTCCAACTCAAACGATCTCGTCTATTTCTATAACTGAGAGGAACACACAAAATAGCATCAACAACTTCTTGAGAAAATAGACGTTGCAGAATATCAACCCTCCAACTTTTGGAATCCATATCAATCAAGGAAGAGACTAACTCAATGGTACAAGCAGTCGGTTTACAGAGTTGATGATGAGAAACATTTGGGATCCACTGATCACTCCAAACATTAATAGAGGAGCCATTGCCAACCTGCCAAAATAATCCAGCTTGAAGGACAGTTCTAGCTTCCATAATGCTTCTCCATGCATACGAAGGAGAATCCCCCATATCCGCATCCAGAAAAGAACCATCCGGAAAATACCGAGCCTTGAGCAAACGAGACAACAAGGAATTAGGATTAGTGATTAACCTCCATCCCTGTTTAGCAAGCAAAGATAAGTTATGAGCATGCAGATTCTTGAAACCTAAGCCTCCCTCACTTTTAGATAGGCACATCCTATCCCATGACCGCCAGTGAATTTTGCGATTAGCATCTGAACCTCCCCAAAAGAATTGAGCACAAAGTTGGTGGAGGTCATCACAAAGACCTTTAGGAAGCATATAACAACTCATGACATAAGTTGGGATAACTTGAGCCACTGCCTTAATCAGAATCTCCTTCCCTGCAGAACTCAGGATTTTTGTGCGCCAACTGATCAGCTTCTTAGTTAATCTTTCCTTAAGGTAAGAAAAAATTGCCACTTTTGATTTTCCCACATGAAGGGGAAGCCCTAGATATCTTCCATGATCCTCAACACACTGCACCCCCAAAATAGAAGCTAAATTAGCTTTAGTATCAGGGTGCACATTCTTGCTGAAAACAACACTACTCTTCTCTAGATTAATCCTTTGACCAGAAGCACGCTCATAAACATTCAGAATAGTCTTGAAGGTAGTGCATTCCACCACAGAGGCTTCACCAAATAGAAAACTGTCATCGGCAAATAATAAATGATGAATAGTTGGGGCCCGAGGACTCATCTTCAACCCCTTCAGTGAACCCTGAGAAACTGCATGAGAAATAAGGGAAGAGAGACCCTCAACACACAAAATGAATAAATATGGAGAAAGAGGGTCCCCTTGCCTGATGCCTCTGGATGGAGAAATATAACCTGTAGGTTTCCCATGCAACAAAATAGAATAGCGCACTGTTCGAATGGAACTTAGAATAGTATCAATCCACTCTTGTGCAAAACCCATTTTAGATAAAATAGAGATCAAGAAAGTCCACTCCAATCTGTCGTATGCTTTGCTTATATCTAATTTAAGGGAGAAGAATCCCTCGTTTTGATGTCGGAGCTTATGCATAAAATGAGCCGCTTCAGATGCAACAAGAGTGTTATCAGATATCAAACGGCCCGGAACAAAGGCACTCTGAAGAGGAGAGATAATAGAAGGCAATAAGACTTTCAATCTGTTAGCAAGCACCTTAGAGGCAATTTTATACACCACATTGCAAAGGGCTATAGGCCTGAAATCAGCTGCAACTTTAGGCTCTTTAATTTTAGGAATAAGAGTCAAATGAGTAAAATTGCTCTCAGAATCCAGAACACCTGTGTTTAAGAAAGTCCTCACAGCTAAACACACATCATATTGAACAATTGCCCAATGCTTTTGGAAAAAAAGCAGGAGACATACCGTCAGGTCCAGGTGATTTTGAAGGATGCATCTGGAATAAGGCCTTCTTAATTTCCTCATCTGAATATGGAGCTAATAGAGAAGAATTCATATCATTATCAATACATGGATGAATATGTTCAAGAACTGCTGCCAGAGCTACAGGGTCAGAACCCTCAGAATGAAAAATATTTTCGTAGTAAAATCTTCTACCTCTTCTTTGTCTTTACTCTCTACCATTTATACCGGTATGTGTTTTAAAATCATTTATCAGTTCTAAATACCATTAAACAACCTAGACCAAGGTTGGGAATATTTCACTTTCACCACTAACCCAGCCACCAGACCAATAACCCTAATTTATTAGAATAGTCGACATCAAACCCTAAACCCTACGCATGCGAAGACAAAATAAAACCCTAAACCCTAGACAAACCCTAGTCAACAAATTGACTTCCATAAAAAATAAAATCTTTTTGGACCACAAACCTTAAAATAGCGACAGCTCATAGAAAGGGGGAATATTTTCTTACCTCCTGAAAACACAAGCGGATGCCCATCCAGCCGGAAATATCTCCAATAATTAGCCATTGACCCCTCTTCAAGATCTGATTTAAGATTCGAATCTCTCTTTCACTCAGGTCTGAAGGATTCTCTCACTTTCTCTGTTGGATTCTCTGTGCGGATGTGGACTTGGAAGAATCCAAACTAAGAGAGGTCGAACGGAACGAAACTCACTTAAGGCTCTAGGGTTATCGAAGAGATGAAATTACCCCTCATGTATTGCCACGTGGCTGGGCTAACGCCGTCGTGAACGGCGTGTACCGTTCTTGGGTTGGGCTTCAAACTTGGGGTGCCAAAGTGATAGTTTTGTATAGTCGGGTACTGAAGTTAGGAGTCGGCCTAAGTTCGGGTACTGTTTGAAATTTTTTCTCTAGTAACATATATGTCCTTATTTTCTGATAATTTATAGCTTTGCTTGTTAAGCCTGGGTAAAAGCATAAGCATCGTCTTCAGCTTTTTCAGGGAGTCTCTATTTGCACCGACATCAACTCTTCCAGAATATCAAGGTCAGCCAACAAGATTAACACCAATAAAATTACACGGTAAGGAACTTTAGAATATATGAACTATCACGAAAAGATTTTTGTATGAATCGTTCATTTAATCAATACTTTTCAATTCAATTTTTAGATTATCAATGAAAGCACGACTCAATTCTCTCCAAATTTCAGTTTTCCTTAAACACGTTATCAGCACGAAGCCCTAACCTTGAAACCCTAATTTCGTAGCCTTCAATCCCTAGCAACCACCGCCACATATATTGAAGCCCAGATTTCAGGAGCCCAGAATTGGCCGGAATCAACCTGAACCGGCCATTGTTAGATACTGAACCAGATCAGTTAGCCTCGCCAGCCCTGTCAAGACCCCTTGCGCAGCCTTGCCGAGGCCTGCCTAGCGCCTGCGCAGACGCTGCCGAGACTTGCGTGCATTTGCCGAGAAGCTTGCGTGACGCTGTCAAGACCCCCTGCATAGCCTTGCCGAGACCCTTGTGCCCAGCCCCCGCAAGCCCCTATCGATAGCTTCCGCAACCTTCTGCGATCATTTTCCGAGCCCCCGCCGAGCCTCGCTTGCAGCTCCCCGCAGCTAACCTCGCTAGCTGTGGACATCTGTCGACAACCCTCACACAAGCCCTGCAAGTTAAACCACATTAGTAGGCATATAAGGATTTTGTGAATTCCAAAAAACCAAAATTGAAAATCGATAAATTTGATATTATCCATGTATTTACAGCACAAGAATAGCTAGGTACTGTGTAAAAAAAATTGACCAAGTCCGTCGTCGTTTTGCTATTGGTCAAAGCAGTCAATCTTGCATATGCTCATATTTCCCGAGCTAAATTATACAACAGTTTGTGTATGTGCTGCACCAGATTGGTAGAAAATGTTGATTAGAAATGTAACAACATTACATGCAACTTCAAGCTATTTTACCATTGAACTTTACATACACAAGCACAACATGTTGGAACGTGCAGTTCTATCAAGTTTGGTTGCTGGAATCACCAGGAAATCAAAGCTTCATTGTACCTTTACACCATATATGTCTGTATGTTAGTAACATGCATTCTAGTTTTTTGTGTCTGTATGTTAGTAACATGCATTCTAGTTTTTTTGTCTTTGCTTAAAGAGAGATTCTATTCAGACCTCTCAATTTGCTATTTGGACATCTTCTAAATTTTGTAAATTCTTGTTTCCTATTTTACCCCTTCTATAAATTTTAAAAAAAAAATTGCCTCTTTTAATCATGTGTTCTCCTCAACAGAATCAAATCTTCTTTCTTTCATTTGTTCAACCCACCTAAGGTTCTCTATTCTTTTAATATAAAGCCATGGAGATTGATCAACAAGTTTTATTTTTCATTCTTTTTCCACCCAAGCTCTATATAAATAATAATGGCTTCCATAATCATTGACTACTTGTTCTTGATTTTGAGATTGAATTGGGACTTATCAGCTAAGTATGTGGTTGGGTTAAGGTTCAAATTGAAGGCTTGCCAAATCCATATTTATAATTTTATATAAGTTGAAACGGTAATCGGAGAAAAATATGATATTGAATTGGGTTTAGTGAGCTCTGTACTTCCTGGGTTTGAGAAAGCGAGAGGTACCAAAATTGGATTGCTTCGCACAAAGAATTGATCTTTATTTTGGTTTTTTGATGCATCAATAATGTTTAATGAGGCAAAAATTGAACCTTTTTGGAGGGAGGTGCAGTTTTGATGATGATGTGATGATCTTTTCTAAATTGGAATGAAATAGAGAATTTGTTACGCGCAAGAAGAAAATATGGAATATGAAAGCATGATTTGATGAATTCTTTGCTCATTTTGCTGCTCAAAAAGGAGGTTTGGCTTTCCGGATCCATGTCCAAAGACCAATTCTTGTTGTTTTTTAAGGTCTCATTGCGAGGAAGATCAAATAGCTGGGTTTGTGATGAATAGGAATTTTTTTCTCTTGTTCTTATTTTTTTAATGGGTAAGGACATAAAATTTTACAAAAATTATAAGAGATCTAAATAGTAAATGAGAAGGTCTAACTAGAACCATCCTTGCTTAAAAAGTATTGATGCATGTATCACTAGAGAAGCAAACGGAAGCTGGAATATTTTCTTTTGTTTAAAAAAACAACCATCTTCATATTAAGTCTCCATGTATATATCTGAACTTTAATTTCCCAAGTTAAAGTTGCATGTCAATGCTAGTGCATGTATCACTTCAATGTTGTGGAATTGGAAGTTAAATTGATTTTTTAGGTTCGGTTCTTGACATCGAAATTGATCACCACCTTTGAATCTTCATCTCATTACTTCATCAGTTTATACAAATACTGGTTATTTGTTGCATTCAAATGCTGGTTCACATCTCGAATATTTCAATAAGCCCTCTCTTTTTCCCATTGCCACAAGCTAATTTGGGAAGCTAGCTATCTCTTTTCTTAAGCCAACTGGGGAAGCCATCTCTATTTCCCCATAGCCAGCGGGAAGCTAATTTAGTAATTTTGGAAGCTCTATCTCTCCTTTTAAAATAAGCTAATTTCAATCAGCCACCTATTTTTCTGAAATATTTTGATGAACTAATGTCTTAGCCTCGGTTATACCATGCACGCACTTCTACTCTGCAAGTGTGGTTATACCATGTCTTAGCTAGCCATCCCTTTCCCTCAGTGCTGCTTCTAAAGCTGCCACAATTGTTAGAGCCATATAGATCTATCTTACCCTGCTTCAACCTCAATTTGTGTTTCTTTTTTCACAAGCAGTGAAGCACAGGTA
>LYNE01003821.1:12120-24589 GCA_001662545.1 Rosa x damascena
ATGACACACTAGGGCTTACTTGGCAATTTTTCATTGGTGGAAGCTATGTGGAATTATTAATTTAATTCCATGGAAAATAAACAGAAAATCACGGCTTGGAGACCAAGTAATGCCGTTCCCTATATATATTCTACACCTTAGACGTCTCAAAGGATCCCCTAATTCAGAAATCATCTTACACGCGAAAGCTCTCTCCATTCTCTAGTTCATCTTATGCGTTTTCAAGCAAGGGAGGAAGAAGCAAGAAGAAGCGTGTTCATCTCCACCATTCCACCTTGAAGCCGTGTGGTTTTGAAGCTTGCTTTCGAGTTTCATTAGTTCATCATTCGAGTTCTTCATCACCATCTCCATTTACTGTGTAATTCAACCTTCTTTCTTGTAATCACTTTTGATTCCCCTTGTTTGATTTCGTTAGAAGTTGTTCTAGTTAACATTGATGTTTGAACAAGGTTTAAATTCTGAAATTTTATGATTGAATAAAGATTTCAATTCTTATGTTGTAATTCCAACATTGCTTTTGTGTGATTGTTCGATTGAATTTGCTTAATTGATATCTCTTGTATGTTTATTCTAATTGGTTCGAAACTTTTAGGGTTTATTGATAGGAGCATTTTAAAATGACGTTTTAACTGCATTTCCCTACATTTTTCTGCGCCATTTCCACCATTCCACCTTGAAGCCGTGCACTTTGAAGCTTGCTTTCGAGTTTCATTAGTTCATCATTCGAGTTCTTCATCACCATCTCCATCCACAGTGTAATTCAACCTTCTTTCTTGTAATCACTTTTGATTCTCCTTGTTTGATTTCGTTAAAGATTGTTCTAGTTAACTTTGATGTTTGAACTAGGTTTATATTCTGAAATTTTATGATTGAATAAAGGATTTCGATTCATACTTTGTGATTCCAACGTTGCTTATGTGTGATTGTTTGATTGAATTTGCTTTATAGATATCTTTTGTATGTTAATCTTATGTGGTTCGAAACACTTAGGGTTCTTATATGAATGGTACTAGGTTTAAGAACATGAATCAACTTTTTGTTTTGAGTAAACTTGAATCAAAGTAGTAAAGGTTTTGGACAAAAATCGAATTCAATTGAAAAGGATTGCAATTAGATGAACTTATTCATACTAAGTTGTACACTTGAGTTGATAGCCTTTCTATGTGTTTCATGCGTTGAATATGTATGATTGACTAGCTTTCTAGGGCTTGATTACATGTTTGATAGGATTAGTCTTTGTGCTTTCACTTAGATTAATTAGCATTGAAAGTAAAATATGGGAAATCGTTTGCTTTCTAACGTTTCACATGATCAACTCTTTTCACATGACTTGGAAGAACAATGTAGGGTGTATTCGAATTCAATCATGAACTTGGTTTTAATCTTTGTTTCTTACATTTCATTCTTGTATTTGTGTTTGTGTTTATACTTAGTTTTTATTATTGTTTTTAATTTCCGAAAACCAAAAATCCTAAAACCCCCCTAATTTCGTATATGGTGTTTATAATTTGTAAATATTATACTTTGTTTTTATTTTAATTGTTTATATTGTCTGACATTGACAGGTGTACCCTCAATCCTCGGAATAGAACGATCCTTATTTGCTTATACTACTAATGATGTTTACAGGGTTAAATTATATGCTTGCTTTGAGCGTATCAATTTTTGCCGCTGTTGCCGGGGATTGATAAATCACTTGTTGAAGTGTGAATAATTGTTGGATATATTGTTTTCGTAAATATCTTATAATTGTTAATATTGTGTTTGAAATTTAGTTAAATACATAGGTTGTTGTTTATATTATTGAATACGAGTTTTATTGTGAGTTGTAAATTAAAGAAGGAATAGGTGAAGTCGTGTTTATTAATATTGACCTAAACCCCTTATTGGTACCTAGTTCAGGTCCCTTAAGGTTGAGGGCGGTTTTTATTAATATTCATTGAACTTAACACACTTAGGACCTTTTTCATCTAAGTAAGTATAGCCTATGTGGGATGGTGTCTAGGAAGGGGACAACGTTCATAACGGGTTTTGAATCCAGAAGTGCTTACAAATGGGCTTAGCTCATGCCAAAATGGATTCTACCTCTTGTGTTCGCCCTCCCCTACCTGGCCATTTTCAGTAAGGTTGCCCAAAGGATGTAGGAGGGACTTGGTGTCTAGGCGACTATACTTGGGCCGCACGTCCACTTGATTTACCGCTTGGAATTAAATTTGATATCAATGATATTTATGACGCAAGAAAATGTAAGAAATTGTTGTGATACACTAAGGTATATTGGATTAAACATAGTCTTGAAAAGGGTAGCTGTTTCAGTCCCATTGCACATCGAGACTCCCTATTCCCGTACCTAAGTGTTGAAAGTAATTGTAAATAAAAGAAAAGAACATGTGTATGTGTACTTATTTTCGTAAATAAAATAAAATAAGTATATGTGTGACGTTTTGTACATGTTTATTGTGTGAAAGTTTTGTGTCTAATTATACTTGTATAGAAAAACAAGAAAATAATTAATTATGAATGTCGTTAAATACTTGATTGTTGTAAGTGTGCAAAATCGTATGAGTAGATAAGGGCCCTTTTGTTAATATTGGCCTTAACCCTTCATGAGTGCCTTTCTGAGGCCTTATGAGGTTGAGGGCGGCTTTTATTAACATTTGGAGAACAGTCTAACACATGAGTTATTTCCTAGCTGAGTAAGGGGCATATGGATGGTGTCTTAGGTTGAGACCCTGAGTGATGGGTTCAATTGGATCTCAGAGATACTACAGACCGTGCGTAAACCACAATGTGGGAGTAGCCAACAGGGGCCTAGCCTCCATAGTATCACCAAAATGAGTCCTCCCTCTCACTTACCTCTTAATCTGGCCATCTAGCCTTCTGAAACAAAGGAAAGCAACTTATGTCTAGGCGACCATCCCTAGATCGTATCTCACCAATAGTAGTGGTTTCTATTGGGCTCGACTTACAACTTGGAATCAATTAAGATATTAACTATATTTATAATAATAATAACACCCTTGAACATAACCTCCACTTGTATAAACCTATTACATAGTATACTTGTGAATTTTGTGAAACGTTTGTATATTTTACTTTTCTTTATACTTGTATAATTTGTGAATAGTAATTCGTGAATAGTACTCGTGAATAGTGACGTTTTGTATAAATCATTGACTTGTATTCACTTTACTATGCAATTTACTAACTTCTTTAAATTTTAATGATATACAGGATTCCATGAATGACCGAGTCTTCTAAACTCCCTACTAAACGAGAAATTGAAGAAAGACTTGCTCGCTTAAAGAATCCTCCACAACTTGAGTACAGGAAACCCTCTCCTTGGACATTTAAGGAATACACGTTTAACGAGCAAGGGAAAAAGTTATTTCCTTCTGAGGGGTCTGCATCACCTAGTGTTTCTTCTAACTCACCTTCACCTCAGATTACACCACCTTGTTCACCACCCCCTGAAAGAGAAGAGAACGCAAGAATGGCTTCTATTAGAGAACTCTCTTCATTTGTGGTTCAAGGAGGACTTCCTACAAGTATTGTGTACCCTGGCCCTGCTCCAGGAAAGACTGCAGGCTTTGAGTTGAAGAGTGGATTGCTTCACAGACTTCCAACGTTCCATGGCCTTAATATGGAAGACGCCAACAAGCATCTCAGGGAATTCCAGTCTGTGTGTATCAACATGCTACCACAAGGAGCGGATGAGAATATCCTCAAGATGAAGGCATTTCCCTTTTCTCTAGCTGACCGTGCCAAAGACCGTGCCAAAGATTGGCTCTATGAGCTTCCTTCTGGACGAATTATTTCTTGGGACACTATGATGAAGGCATTCTTAGAGAAGTACTTCCCAGCTTCCAAGATCATCACACTCAGAAAGAAGATAAGTGGAATAAAGCAAGCCCAAGATGAATCTTATGCTGCCTATTATGAGAGGTTTCAGTCCTTGATTGCCCAATGTCCTCAACATCAAATGAAGGAAGAAACCTTGCTTACTTGCTTCTATGAAGGTCTCCTACCTCTGGAACGTGACATGTTAGATGTTGCAGCTGGAGGAGCTTTTGTGGATAAGTCACCTACTGAAGGGCGAGCCACGATTGAGAATCGAGCCAAGAATGCCCAACAGTATGAAGGTGTAGGTCTCACAACTCGAAGGGTGAATGAGATAGGTACTAATTCGGTCATTGAGGAGAGATTGAACAAACTCACCCTTCTTATGGACCAAGTTGTAAACGCCAAGGGACCAAAGCAAGCTTGTGGGGTATGCTCTATGTAAGGGCACGTGACTGACCAATGCCCCCAACTCAAGGAAAATGGAGGATGGGAATCTGCGAACGCCATAGGAGGATACCAAGGGAACCATGGGGGTCCCCCATGTCCAAGATATGATCCTTATTCGAATACCTACAACCCTGGATGGAGGGACCACCCCAACTTCAAATGGACAAACAATGAGAACACTCAGAATCCCCTTGGAGGTAACTTCCAACGTCCTCAAGGACCACCCTCTCAAGGGCCACCCTTTCAAAGGCCTTACATGCAAAACCAACATGCCTCAGGGAGTTCGAATCCTAACTATGATCAGATTATTGAGGCACTAACCAATTCCACTCAAGCCTTGGTTCAAGGACAACAGAACCATACCAAGGACATTGCAGACCTCAAGAAGCAAATGGGACAAGTGGTGGACTTCATGACCAAGTTTCATGAAAATGGTAAGCTTCCGAGCAACACAATTCCAAACCCAAAGGGAAGCTTTGAAGGTCCAACCAACTAAGGACAAGAGGAAACCACGTCTAGGCTGAGAAGACGTTAAAACCAAGCGCTAATTGGGAGGCAACCCAATCAAATCAGATTTGCTTTCTTTATCCTTATCTTTTATTTTCGTTTTTGCTTCTTTATTTTAGTAGTCTTTTCATAAATCTCTACCCTATATGCTTACTTGTTTCATTGCATGCTTATTCTTGATTACATTGAGGACAATGCAATATTTAAGTGTGGGGGAAGGGATTTATATTTTTGTCTTTTATTTTGAGTCATATATATTGAAAAATACAAAAAAATCGGAAAATGTCAAAAAATAAAAATAAAAAAATAAAAAATTTCGTTGCTTTTGTTTTTGTTTTGAGTCTTAGGATGCCCTTTCAATTGTCTAGGATGATTCTAAATCTCTGAAATTATGACTAAAAGAGGATCACACAATTGAGATGACTTTAAAATGGTATTCTTTGGTTAATTGAGATATATGAAAAATGTGTGCCTTGTAGTGGATATGCATTTCGTGCCTTTGGTACAGAAAATGAGCATGTTAAGATGAATATTGATTCATAAAAACCCATGTGAGATACTTGAGCCATGTCCCTTTTTCTTGGAGTGGAATGAAAAATATATTCTTATTTTCTTGGCGATGTTTTGATTTGATGATCTCATTATTCTTTCATTTTGATTGATTGCTTGCCATAGATTAAGTTTGATGGACCAGAGAATGCTAGAATTCACTCTTGTGCTTGTTGAGACGTTTATCAATACATGGCCCTGATTCTGGAAAGGATAGAGGCACCCTAGGAATTACCACAATTGCCAAATGAACTTGTGTCCCTATTTGTGCCCGTCGTGGGACTCCCCTAGATAAACCCTTTTGAGCCTACGTTAAGCCTTTTCTTTCATCACCCTTAAAATTTTTAACCTGAACCTTAGTATAGCTATAACCCTACCCTTTGTTCTAAGAACTTAGTGGAGCTAAATTGAGACTTTACTTGAAGCTTTTTGGCGTCAATAATGAAGGATGAAAAGAGGTGAAAGTTCAAGTGTGGGGGTAGACTTGTCCATAAAAGAAAAATGTATGAAAAAGCCGAGAAAAAGATAGTGAAAAAGAAAAAAAATGCACGGCTTAAAAGAAAAAGAAAGAAAGAAATGTGAGCCCAGATTGTAGTATTGTTGCTCGGTGTACAAGTGTGAGCCATAGTGACCGCACCTGCTTCCGCCATCACCTCTGTAGGTTACCTGTTTAACCTACTGCACTCCTTGACTATTTAAATTCCTAGAATGCTCTGATTACTAAGGGATATGTGACCCAAACTAGTATGAATTATATTTGAGGTCGATGACCTAACTTTGGTGATTGTAGTAACTGTTACCTTTTGGAGTTATGTATGATGTTATTAACTTTGAGATGGGTTTGGTTGAATTTGGGAGCAGGGTGGCTCCAGGAGTTATGGTTGGATTATTAGAAGTGAATTTTGGTTTTCCGCAGGATTTTGGGTTATCCATTTTTAAGGGAGGTTATGCCGAAATTTTTGGTAAATCTCCTTTAAAGGTGGGTCCTGCAGGGCCACTTCGGATTCCAGGGTGGAATTCGGGGTGGGTCTTGTCAGTTGGTATCAGAGCACTAGGTTTCTAGATTTTGTAGACTTCCTTACTTCCTTGCTACTTTATATGCTTAATGACGCCTTGTACCTTCCGAGTGATGGCCCGACCGCGGCGGATCCCCATCGTGTGCTCTTCGGTACTAGTGTGTTATTATGCGTGTAAAGTAGATCCGTTGTTGTACTGATCCTTGAACTTCTTATTACTTTTCTTCAGGCACTATGGCTCGAAATCGCCGAACATATAGGGGAACTCCTCCTGTCGAGGATGATGAGCAGATACCTAGGAGGTTTGCAGATACTTTTGGGCAGTTCTTTCGGCAGATTGCTGCAGCGCTCCCCGGGTCACGTACCGATTATACTGTGGAGCGTGCTAGGAGGCATGGGGCCCAGACTTTTGCTTCTGCTGCCTCACCTGTAGAGGCTCAGCGGTGGATTGATAGGATGGAGAGAGTTTTCTCCCAGATGGATCTTCCAGAGGACAGGAAAGTGAATTTGGCGGTGCAGTTTCTTGAGGATACCGCCTGGCATTGGTCGACTGGTGTCGTCAATGATCCTGCAAATATTGGCCCGATGACATGGGATATGTTTAAGACCCATTTCTATGGGCGGTACTTTAGTGATGCCCACCTTAATCGGATGCAGGACCAGTTTTTGAGTTTGGAGAAGAGAGATGATCAGTCAGTGTTGGAGTTTGAGCAGGAGTTTCTCTCCTGGGCTCACCATGTGCCGGATTTGATTCGTACTGAGCAAAGTAAGATTCGTAGATTTGTCTTGGGACTTGGAGGAAAGTTTAAGGATAAGATGATAGGCACACCGTACCGGAGTTTTGCTGAGGCAGTATCTTATGCCATGGACATTGAGTCGAACTCACCTGCCGGATTTCACCCTAGGGATCCTGGTGGCCCTAGCCAGGGTCCATCTAAGAGGGCTGCTTCCACATCTGGTTCTGGTTCTTCAGTTGGTAGTGGAAGGAGCAGTGATTCGAGTTCGAGGTCCCGCAATAGATCCAGGGGACGTTTCAGCAGGAGATTCTCCCGAGGTCAGTTCAGTGGACAACAGTCTGGGCAGCTTGAGAGGTCCAGGAGTTATCATGGTGGGTTGAGTGGGGCTTCGACTAGCCAGTCAGCTCAGTTTGGGCAGCATCAGACAGTGGGATGTTTTATGTGTGGTCAGCAGGACCACTTCAGGAGAGACTGCCCTCTTTTGGCTCAGGGAGCCAGACCTACCCCTACTCAGGCTGTTGGTCAGTCCTCTGCTGGTGGATCGACTAGCGGTGCTCGCACCAGCTCGGTAGGCCGAGCTAGTTCTCAGCAGGGCAGGGCTCAGCGAGGTCGTCCTGTGACACATGCTAGACTGCACGCCATGACCCAGCAGGAGGGCCGTGATTCACCGAAAGTTATCATTGGTACGTTGTTTATCTTTAATCAACCTGCTTTAACCTTAATTGATCCCGGTGCGACCCACTCTTTTATGTCAAGTAAATTCGCATGTTTTGAAAATGTGCCGTCATCACTTCTTATAGGCGAGTGGTGTGTCTCTTTGCCTACTGGAGAAACACTTAGGATAGAGTGGGTTTTTAATAATTGTGGTGTAAGGGTCGATGGTTTTTGTCTGGAGGCCAATCTTATTCCTCTAGATCTGGTTGAATTTGATGTAATTCTGGGGATGGACTTTCTGGAGGCACATGGTGCATTGGTTGATTGTTTCCGTAAAGAAGTAGTGTTTCGAAGTCTAGGGAGACCGGAAATCATTTTATGTGGTGAGCGGAACATTCTTTCCTCTTGCCTGATTACTGCCATTACAGCTGAAAAGCTTTTGAATAAGGGTTGTCAGGCTTACTTGGCACACATTGTGGATACCAAAAGGGAAGTGTTGAATATTGAGGATATTCCGGTGGTCAGGAAGTTTCCAGATGTGTTTCCTGATGAACTGCCTGGTTTGCCTCCAGAAAGAGAAATAGACTTTACCATTGAATTGCTCCCTGGTACTGCACCTATATATCAGGCACCTTATAGAATGGCCCCAGCTGAGTTAAAAGAGTTGAAGACCCAGTTACAGGAGTTGTTGGATAAAGGTTTCATTCGGCCAAGTGTGTTCCCTTGGGGTGCTCCGGTGCTTTTTGTTAAGAAGAAGGATGGCACTTTGAGGTTGTGTATTGATTATAGAAAATTGAATAAGGTCACAGTGAAGAACAAGTATCCATTACCACGGATTGATGATTTATTTGATCAATTGCGGGGTGCCAAAGTCTTTTCTAAGATTGATTTGAGGACAGGTTACCACCAGTTACGGATAAGAGAGTCCGACGTACCCAAGACCGCTTTCCGATCACGTTATGGTCACTATGAATTTGTGGTGATGCCTTTTGGATTAACCAATGCTCCTGCAGCCTTTATGGATCTCATGAATCGAGTATTCCGTCAATACTTGGACCGTTTCGTGATCGTGTTTATTGATGACATTCTGGTTTACTCCAAGAGTGATGAGCTTCATATTAAGCATTTGAAACTAGTACTTCGGACCTTGAGGGAGGCTAGACTATATGCCAAGTTGAGTAAGTGTGAATTCTGGCTTAACAGCATTGGATTCTTGGGCCACGTGGTGTCAGCTGAAGGTATTAGTGTGGATCCTCTAAAGTGGGAAGCGGTTTTGAATTGGGGAAGACCCACCACTGTGACGGAAATTCGTAGTTTCTTGGGTTTGGCCGGCTACTATCGACTGTTCGTTCAGGATTTCTCTAGACTTGCGGTTCCCCTCACTAAATTGACCAGGAAGGGTGCTAAATTTGTTTGGTCGGAGGAGTGTGAACAAAGTTTTCAAGAACTCAAAAGACGTTTAACTAGTGCCCTAGTTCTTGCATTGCCCGATGATAATGGGGAGTACGTGATTTACAGTGATGCCTCAAGACAAGGCCTAGGTTGTGTGTTGATGCAGCATGGAAATGTGATTGCCTATGCATCTAGGCAGCTGAAACCTGACGAAATGAACTACTCGACTCATGACCTTGAGCTTGCTGCTGTAGTACTCGCACTTAAGTTATGGAGACACTATCTCTATGGGGCACGATGCCAGATTTTCACGGATCATAAAAGTCTCCAGTATCTACTTAACCAAAGGGACTTAAATTTGAGGCAAAGGAGGTGGTTAGAGTTGATTAAGGACTATGATTGCACTATCGAGTACCATCCAGGAAGGGCTAATGTGGTAGCTGATGCACTTAGCCAAAAGCCCTTTAGCTCCTTAGCCCATTTGAAGACAGTTCGAGTTCCTTTACTTTATGAATTGCGAGCTACGGGGGTAAATTTAGCAATTGAGAAAGAATCTGGAGCGTTGATAGCCAGCTTCCATGTGAGACCGAATCTCATTGATAGGGTGCGGGAGGCACAAGATGAAGATGAGTATCTGAGACAATTGAAAGAAGCAGTGAGTAATGGCACTAGAGCGGACTTTATTCTAAGAAGAGATGGAGCCTTAATGTTTGGAAATAGAATTTGTGTACCTAATCTTCATGATATTAAACGAGAAATTTTGGAAGAAGCTCATAGTTCTGCTTACGCTATGCATCCCGGCGGGACAAAGATGTATCGAACTTTAAAACCGTACTATTGGTGGCGAAATATGAAGAGGGAGATTGCAGCGTATGTGAGTAGGTGCTTGGTGTTCCAACAGGTAAAAGCAGAAAGACAGAAACCTTCAGGATTACTTCAACCGTTGCCTATTCCAGAGTGGAAGTGGGAGCACATCACCATGGATTTTGTTTCGGGTCTTCCACGAACTCGCAATGGACATGATAGTATTTGGGTGATTGTGGATCGACTCACTAAGTCTGCTCATTTCTTACCTGTCAACAAAACTTACGGGATGGACAAACTGGCGGAACTTTATGTTAATGAAATAGTAAAACTTCATGGACCACCCGTTTCTATTGTCTCTGATCGAGATCCTCGTTTCACCTCAAAATTTTGGAGGAGTCTGCATGAGGCTTTAGGTACTGGATTAAATTTTAGCACGGCATTTCATCCACAAACTGACTGGCAATCCGAGAGAACTATCCAAACTTTGGAAGACATGTTGAGATCCTGTGTTATGCAATTCAAAGGAAGTTGGGATAGCCATCTGGCATTGATTGAGTTTGCTTACAATAATAGTTATCATTCCAGTATTGACATGGCTCCTTATGAAGCTCTCTATGGAAGGCAGTGCCGCACTCCCTTATGTTGGAATGAAGTGGGAGAAAGAAAGCTCATAGGTCCAGAGATTGTGCGGATTACCACTGAAAAAGTTAAGTTGATCCAGGAGAAACTCAGGGCAGCTCAAAGCAGACAGAAGAGTTATGCTGATAACCGCAGGAAAGACTTGGAGTTTCAAAACGGTGATTGGGTATTCTTGAAGTTATCTCCTTGGAAGGGCGTTGTGAGATTTGGTAAGCGTGGAAAGCTCAGTCCTCGGTACATTGGACCTTTCTTGATTAAAGAGCGAGTTGGCCCAGTTGCTTACAAATTGATACTACCTCCGAGGTTATCAAAGATTCATGATGTCTTCCATGTGTCTCTGCTCCGCAAGTATATTGCTGATCCTTCACATGTTTTAGTGGAGCAGCCTATTCGGTTGAAGGAGGATCTGACTTATGAAGAGAAACCGATCCAGATACTCGACAGAAGAGAGCAGGTCCTTAGAAACAAGACGATACCTTTAGTTAAAGTACTTTGGAGTAATCATTTGGTGGAAGAAGCTACTTGGGAACCGGAAGACCTAATGAGACGACAGTACCCCCATCTGTTCTGACAGGTATGTAAATTTCGAGGACGAAATTTTTTTTAGGGGGGGTGAATTGTTACGCCCCGTATCTAATTTACCCTTTTACTGTGTCCAAGTGAATTACTATATGTTTTACCGTTCGAGGTTATAGTTTTACCTTTTAGGGGGAGGGCTAGAAGTTGACTTTTTGTTCGGGTCAAAATTTGAGAAAAATTCCTTCATGAAAGTTGTAGAGGACGTTAAACCGAGCGCGTGCATATGTGGTACGTAAAAATCGGAGTTCGTATGTGAAAGTTATAGCTTAAAATGTGAAAGTTACTGTTCATGGTAACAAAATTATAAATATGGAAAATTACCACTGTAGGTTTCCATTTTCGGAAACCCGGTAACTCTCCCTCTCTCTTCTCCCCCGACCCCTTCCCCTTTCGGCCCGAACTGGTTCACCTCCGATTTCTCCCTCCTCCGGCCGACCCACGACGGAATCCGGCTACCCCCAGGCTCGTCTCCTCCCCCTTGACACGTTGGCGGTGGTGTTTTGTGAAGATTTGGCCAGAGAAGCTTGGTTTCGCGCTGGGAAGGTAATGGTTTCAGTTTGCGATTTTTGCCGATTTCCGGCGACTCCGGCCTTCCCCGGTCACCAGACCGGCGTCGAAGGTCGGGTTTTTGCTGGAGATGATTTCCCCTAAGGTCTTGCTTCTCAATTTGCAGTGTGGAGGTCGAATCGATCGAACCCGATCCTAGGGTTCTTGAATTTTTTCTGGGAAATTTTCACCGGCTTAATTGGAGCTCTTTTAGGTAAAATTGGCACTTGTTGTAGTTGAGAAAGAGATTAGGCGTGTTGAGTAGGAGGTTCTGCCAAAATTTGGTGGCCATTGGTGGTGGTTGGCCGATGGCGCGTGGTGGCGTGTAGAGCTGCAATTTATTTTCTGTTTTGACTCCATAAATCCCTTAACGATTGTAGAAGTTTATACATGAAGTTTGGTGGAAATCGGAGGAATTACGAATTGAGTTAAATTGATTAATTATTGACTTTCGCGAATAAGATCGCCGTTTTCCTTTCAGATTCACTTTAGATATTACATCGATGAAAGATTAATGTTGGAGTATTAAGGATGGATGTTGTAGAGTGTTGAGGAGTCGGATGTTTTTAGGAAGGGGGATGTTTTGAATTTCCAATTATAAGTATCGTAAAGTTAAAGTTCCGTCCTGTGAATTATTTGTATTTATGAATGTTATTCGTACAGGACGAGAGGAGTCTCCATACGAGGAAAGTCACGAGCGACGTCAGGATTGACCGCATATTGTGAGTGGACTTTTTTTTTTTTTTTTTTTTT
>LYNE01003822.1:12162-27049 GCA_001662545.1 Rosa x damascena
TGATATATTTACACAAGATCAAACTCTAGCATTCATGCAACACATTCCAAACACAAAAAAAGATTCAATCTTGATCTAATTTTCATGTACCCTCAGCTCAATTTCAGCAATTCCCCAAAACCCAGATCAAAAATATACTATTTGCGTCAAATGAACTAAAACAACACAAAGCAAAGTAAAGGGTAAGAGACACCAACCTCATAGGCCTCAGAGATCTGCTTGAATTTGGTCTCAGCTTCTTTATTATTGGTGGGGTTTCTTATCAGGGCGCCACTTCATAGCCAATTTTCTATAAGCTTTCTTCAATTCATCGTCTGTGGCGCACTACTCGACCTGTAAAAGCTTGTAGTAATCCACACCTATGTCTTCTTCTTCCTGATTCTCTTCATAGTTTGAGTTTAAACAGCTTGGGTTTTGAGCTTGATGAAGAAGACGATGCAGGAATGCTTGGGTTTGTTATAGTCTTGAACTCTGAAGCTTCGGTACTTGGTCGCGAATAGAGGAAGGATTGAAGGTACAGTGGTTAAATCAATATCAACGGTTAGATTTGCCTTTATACACGTGTCAATTTATTATCGAAAGCTTAGGCAGGTTAGGCAGATAAGAAGCTTAGGAGAGGATCCTCTCCCATGTTTTTATGCAGAGATTTAAGAGAAGATTAGTCAAACAGAACAAAGACAAAGAGAAAGTTTGGGAATTTCTAATGTATCTTGATTTCTCCAAAAATATAGTATATATACAAAGTATGGAGAAACCTAATAGGAAAGTGATTACCTAATTACATCGTAATATACTCCCCCTTAACTACATAACATTCTACATAATTACACAATCCTAATTACATAACAATTGCTACAATCAAGGGATACGATTAAGGAGTGACTCACTCCAACACTGTAGTGCCTCGGAAATTCGTTATTATTTTTCGAGGATTTTCCAGTATCTAATTTGTGGTTATAGGACGGTTTCGTGTCTCGTGGACGGAGCGGAAGCGTTTCGGACGAATAATTATTCAGGAAACGTCATTTTAAGGGGGTCGCAAAGGTTGAATTTTTATTCGTTGAGTTTCTCCGAAAACTTCCTTCACGAAAGTCGTAGAACGCGTCGATATGAGTTCGTTGACATGTGGAACACAGAAATCGGAGTTCGTATGAGGAAGTTATGGCATTCGGAAAAAGTTTCCATTTTGGTATAAATAGGAATTTTCCGAAAATATGTTCATAATTTCCAATTTCCATTTCCGGAAGTTTTCTTCTCTCTCTCTTCTCTCTCGACTACACCTTCAGAATCGAAGAAACCCGGCTGACCCGACCAGGACCCGGCCAATCCGACCCGACTTTTCCGGCGATCTCTGGCGGTGAAACTTTCCAGATCGACTCGTCTCCACCGTGCGCTCCTCCCTGTGGCATCCTCTAGCGGCGATATTCACCGTGTGCGGCGCAGCAAGGCGGCGAAGTTTGGTGTATTCGGACCCGATCGGTTCTCCGATCTCCGACGTCGGCGAAGCTTCAAAAACAGGCTTGGGGAGCTCGCAGCAGCCTCCTTCTTCGATCCTTGGGGTTGGTTTGGATTGATTCAAGTGGAAATTTGTTCAGCTCTGATTGAATAATGATTCACGGCTTGCGAGGTAGTTTTCGACCATTTTCACTTCGATTCTGACTTCATGCTAGTTATGAAAGTTGATAAGCATGTTGAGAAGAAGATCTTTGATGTTTGGAGTTTTGTGAAATGTTGAGTTTTGGCCGGCGGCAGTGCGCCACCGCCTGTGGCGGCGTTCCGGCCATGTAAGGGACTGTTTCTGGTATTATATATCTTTTACTCGTCGATACAAGTGTTTCGATATATAATATGCAATTTTTGGAGTTCGTATGAATTTGTTATGATTTTTACGGTTTCGGACCGTTCGATTTATTCGATCCGTGAGGATTCGAGCATCCGATCGACTTGTGGTTTGGACATATCGATCGTGGAAGTATTCCGGAGACTTTGGGAGGTCTCGGATATGGTTTCGCCTCAATTGGCGTTACTTTGGGATTGTGGTTCGATTTGGGGATTCGAACTTTGATTTTTTTAGATTCGTTGACTGAATCAAGGCTGTGTTTTTCCTTAGGTGCTTGACAGAGTGCGTTCTGTAAGTAGTCTAGTGGTGTGAAGACGCAGCGGGAGTTTCGAGGTGAGTAAATCTCACGATATTTGTTATGAGCAAGTTTACCCTATTGTCTTGGAGTTATTAGGTTAACTATGACTATAGTTGGTATTAGTGGTATTCCTGAGTGAATGACTACGTATATATATTTATGTGAAATATATATGTATTGGTGCAATTGTTGTGATATGGGCAGCATAGGACGTACTGAGTTCAGTATCGTTCGAAATAGTGAAATTATGATTCGTGATAATAGAATTTCATTTGTTGAGATACCATGGGTCCAGTACGACCATCTTAATTGGTGATTAAGATATGGTAGCTTGTGTAGGAATATCTGTGTAATGAATCGTTGAAATCAGTGTGATGAATCTTTGTGATGATTGCTATCTGTGTGATGACCGGCGAAATCTGTGTGATGATCAGCTGGGCAATGGCTATCTATGTGATAACCCTCGGAATCTGTGTGATGATCAGTAGGATGATGGCTATCTGTGTGATGACCGGTGGAATCTGTGCGATGATCAGTGTGATGATTGCTTGGTAGCGGAGTTGAATTGTTATTAAGTTAACAATGATCGAGAAGACTGCCGTGATGGTCGGGGCTACCTACAGATGACATAGTGTGGGGTTACGATGACCACTATGATTTGAATTGCTTGACTTAATGTGACTCCTGAACTAAACTATATGCAGGGGTTACTATGAATTGTTTCGCTTGTTTGAATTGTGATTGCCTTGTTTGCTTCTTGCTTTTATTGAGTGATGGTTTGATTTATCTTAAGGGCCATAGTGGTGACAAAAGGTACTCTGTGGTGAGGATAGGAAGGTGATTCACTGACTTTCACCTTTGATGTCATGTTGATGACAAAGGCTTCTAGTGGAGAGGGAATGAGTGTGATTTTGGAATTCGCCATAGGGCGTTAGAATGGCGTCAAACATTGCTTGAGGAAGTCTTGTTTACTGAAATTTGTGTAATTGGATGCTAGGTTAAGAATATGAGCATGAGGCTTTAGTCACGAGTTGACCTATGTAAGCACGATATGGAAGGATATGGAATTGATGGCTGTAGGTGTGAGATATGTGCATATCGTGTTTAGGTTGAGGTGACTTAAGAATGTACTTCTGCTTTGTGGTTTTGAGTTTACTCATACGAGTTTTCATAAGCTTACCGGGTTTGTTGTGTGGCAACCCGGTGCACTATTCAATAGTGTAGGGGTTAATCCTGCAGGTTAGGGTAATCGCTGTTGAAGCTAAGGTAGCGTGCTGGCAGCATTTCGGTAGGAAGCCAATTTTGTGACTTTACCGTTGTTAAGACTTCCGCTTGTAGTAAGCTCTGAGGAGCATTTACTTATTATTTTGTTGTGGCAATTTAATTTGTAAACTCGTGTAATATTTGACTATGCGGAGCGAGTCTGTATTGATTAGTGGGTTCAGGGCATCAGTATGTACTTGGTTTAAAAAAAAGAAAAAAGTTTTCCAGGTATTTTGTATTGATGCATGGTTGAACCATCACGCATGTATAATTATGAGATTATATATCGATTTTTATTATGTTTAAAAATCAGGGGCGTGACAAACACTCCCCCTCAAGTTGGAGCATACAAATCACGTATGCCCAACTTGTCAAGTGAGTCATAAAATGCCTTACTAGAAATTGCCTTTCTCTGCCTAATACTGATGGCCCAACCATCGTAGTCACAAAGTAATATGCTCAGAATCAAAATTGAGTCATGAAAAGAACTCGAAATTTTATTCATAAACCAACGGAGTACATCATTGTTTCTTAACCATTAAGAGAATCTAATCCAAATTCTAGCTAATGCAAAATAATGGTAGTCGTTTGACTTCTTTCGGTAACTCCAAAATAAATATGACCAGGTGAGTAGAGAGATGTCGGTGGAGTAAAGCTCGCTTAAGTACCACTTATGTCAAAACCTTCCTAGACATTATACTCACTTTGGATGAGCCTAGTGGAAAAAAAAAACTAAACCAATGGCATTTACTACAAAATATATGGCAATTGCCTATTACATCTCTTGGAAAAATAAAGACTTAAAACAGAATTAGTGATTTATCAATCCCAGCCAGATTTGAAGTCTTCAACCCTTCACTCTAGATCACCTTCTTGATCTTCTTGTTCCACATAGTGAGCTTCTCTTGCTTCACAATATACTTTGTAAGCGGTGACAATATCTTCACGAGCTCTACAAATGTGTGCCCAATGATCGGATACTCCACATCAGGAACATACATCTTTGTGCTCAGACTCCATTGATTGAGGTGCTTTGAAACCGTCATTTGGATGGCTCTTAATGTTGGTGGCGCCACCAACATGTCCAGAGGAATTGCCTCCCTCTCTCTTCCCACGTTGACCTCTTCGGTTCCGTGTTCACCTATTTTGGTGGTTACCTTCTTCATTAGAGTGAGAATATGGACCAAAACTTCCAGAAATGTCCCTAGATTTAGAGTTTTGCTCTTGGTGCCCTCCCTTAGGGGCGCGACTATAATTGGACTCCGGAATATGCTCTGTTCCCACATGCCTTGAATTATAGTTCTTCACGAGGATGTTGTCATGCTTTTCAGCAACATTCATAGCTCCAATGAGCTCATGAAACCTTGTGATCCGTCTTGCAGTAACATCGATTCGATAGTTCTTAGCAACCATCAAAGCAAAGACGGGGAAGGTAGAGAGAGTCATCTCAATCAACATCGCATATGTGACATCTTTTCTATAGAATTCCATTAAGGATTTAATGAGAAGTGCTTTCGAGTTGTAGTCAAGAATTAACTTGAAATCACATAAGCGGAGGCTATGCCATCTCACTTCTAGGCCAGGAAGTAGGGAGTCATGGAAGTTGCCAAATCGTTCTTCGAGTGAGACCCATAGCCTTCTGGGGTCTTCTTCATTCATATACTCATACTGAAGCGAATCATCCATATGACGAGTCATTAGGATAATGGCTTTCGCCTTATTTGCCTCCAAGGTTGCTCTATTTGCTTCCAAAACTTGAGCTTGCTCAACAGTTAGCACGTCCTGACTAGGCTCAAGAATGGTATCCAGGATTCCTCCGGCCTTGAGATGTTGGCGGACATCACGTACCCACTTGTGATTGAAGGAATGGATGGATTTCAAAACTTTTTAATTAGTGCGGAATTAGTTTAACAATTAAACTACTAACTAAACATAAAATCCATTCCTTTAACCCATGATCTTGGCTTATTGTGATATGTATATAAACATAGCATGCATACTAAGGAAGAACAAAGAGGGAGTTTATGTTCTACTCACCCTTGGAGCGTGATTTTAATCCGATCCAAGTGAACCACCAAAGTTCCTCTCCTTGATCTCTCCTTGTGTGTGTTTCCTCCACCTTGAAGCACCTTGAATTAAGAACTCCTTCTTGTACTCCTTCTTGTGCTTGTAATCTCCTCCTTGATGTAACAAGTAAAGCCACAAAAATATATGGCCTCTAAGGATCTTCACCAAGTGAATCAAGAGATGAAGAAAGATGAAAGAAAAGAAGAAATTATGCAAGTGTTCTTCTTTCCTTTAATTATGTAATGGACCGAAAGGGAGAACTCTCTTTCTCTCTCTCTAATCTGAAAATAATGGTGTAGAGATGCTACCATTATTATGTCCATGCTTTCACTTTTATATAATAGGAAATAACTCCAATTACTAAAAGAAAATATTGACTTTCATAAAGCCAATATTTTGGCTGGTCCATACATGTTATTGGACACTAAAATGTGTGTCTTGGGCTTTCATTTAAATCTCATTTAGTGAAGCCCAAGTCCACACCAAAAACCCGACAATCGTTTAGGCCCAATAGGTTCGGTTTTACCCGAAAATTCTAATTATGTTCAAATAATAAATCTAATTAATTATTTGCTCATAACCAACTCTTGTTTAATCTTCTTCATATACAATCTCAAGGATCCACTTATATGGTGTGCGATCTCTTAGGTTCTAATTAACAAGGCAGTGAAGTTTATAGAAACCATTCTATTTTGTTTACGAATCAAAAACTCCATTTTTGATTCTCCCTTGTTATTAGGATAATAAATGTTTATTAATCCTCGGGGACTTCACAAGTCATGAGTGACGTCTTGCAACATATCATGACTACCCTAGTTAATGTAGAATTACAAAGAACCTATTCAATTGGAATTACAATACAATACGGTCCTTCTCTAACACGATGTTCTAAATCACATCATCGGGGTATGGAATTGATATGTCAATCCCCTAATGTGATTTTCATTCTTATGTGATTCTTAGAATGTGATTAAAAAATCCTTTTTAAATCTCATTCAATGCTTTGGCCAAAGACTCATTGAATCACATCTTTGAACATACACCTTATTTACTTAAGGATAGAGATTCCTTGTTGTACACTCACATGTCTCCATGACCGAATTGATTATACCAATGAATGCATCTATTATATCCATTAAGGGACACAATATTATTGCATCATCAAGAGATAATCCATTCACTCATAAGACAACTATGGTGTCTCAGGTCAAAGGACTAATTTGTATTATTGCAATTTAGAGTTCAAGTTTGACATGTAAGTAAGACTCCATACAAGAACTCTAATGATCGCGTTCAGTGTACTCTTTAAGTTAAGAGCACCCACATTCTTGTATTAGTGTCTCTACACAAATGACAAGAGACATATCATCCTCCATATTGAGCATACATAGTATGTGCTAGTCTTTCCGGATTATCAATGTCCAAGTGATAATCCTATGACTAGGAACCTTTTAGGATAAGAGTGTGAAAGAGTAAAGGTCTCACACATCTAACTCTTTAGATTACTTTCTCTTTAACTCATATTCCTTGGACCTTGTTCAATCAAATATTAAATATAAGCAATGAACAATAAACTTGCCCTTTTGATTAATAATAATTACATCAAAATGATTGTTTTAGGACACAATTCCTTCAGTGATATCCAGAGCTAGTTGTTCACAATGGAGCGAAGTCCAGTTTGTTCAGGTTACTCATCCTGAAAAGAGAACAAGAAAAAGGGTTAGTTTCGGAGCGGAAAAGGCTATCACGAAAACAATAGAAATTTCTGAGCTTAATCGCTCTAAAAAAATTAGGAATTTCTGAGCGTAATCGCTCCGAAGAAATTAGGAATTTCTGAGCGTAATCGCTCCCAAGAAATTCGATTCCAAGAGGTATTGGATTAGATCGAAACAATAATGCGTATGGTCGATCGTATCTTCTCAACAAACTCTAAGTCCGGAGGTCTCAACAAGCTCCAAGCTTGGAGATAGCATGAACCCCACAGTTCGGCTTAGGTCTCCCCATGAAAGAAGAAAGGGGGGTAGAAGAAGGGAGGTTGCAAGTCCCCGAGAAAAAGAAGGGAAAATGAATAAAAACTTCAAAAATAGGAACTTTTAAAACATACCTCTAAAATTGCCGGAAAAGTCACCGGAAAGTTGTAGGAGGGTCGTCAAAAAATTGGGATGGCCTGCGGTGGTTGTCGTTGGCTGGAGGCTGGAGGAACTGGTCAGTGGTGGCCGAAATTAATCGGTGGTGGTCAGAATTACCCTAAAAATGTTTATGTCCAGTTTTCTGCCTACGGACTAGTCAGTTAGGCGCCCGATTAGGCAAGTTTTAGACCTGTTCTTTGAACTATTTGACTTGTTTTGGAATTGTGAGATCGAGGCATTGCTGCTGATAAAATTTAGTGGCAATCGGAGGTCCGGAAGGTGGTGAACCGGCGGAGGTTTTGCTGCGGGCAGTTTGGAGCTTCCGGTGGCCGGTTCGGTAGGTTTCCGCCCTGTTCTGGTGGTTCTGCCGCCGGTTCTGGATTCCTGGGGTCGAAGGCTTCAAGGTGTGCGACGGAAGTAGAAAAGGTTTCAAGGTTTTGTATTCGGATTTAGGGTTTTAGCTTCTTGAGTCAGGGTTTGGCTATTTGTTTCAGGGTTAGGGCTTCGTGCTGATAACGTGTCTAAGGAAATCGATATTTGGGAGAGAATTAATTTGCTGTGCTTTAATTGATAATAGGGGCCTCTATATATAGAGAATTATAAGCATAGAATCAGAGTCGTACATGGAAACATAATCGTACAATGATTGGATATCTACGAATATCTCTGAGAATATCTCTAACATAAATCCTATTACAACTAGAGCAAGTAACCTAGAGTTTGGGCCAGACACATATTCTGGATTTACTTGAACACCCACATCTTTTTTTATTGATACATATCCCTCAAATCTCTTGTCTCAAATTTCACTCTTTTAGCCTTTCTTTATCCTTTGCACCCTCCGCTCTTCTTTCTCCCAAATATATATGCATTATATTCTCTTTTTAAATTCCAGCTGTCAGTGCAATTCATTCCTCATTAGTTTTACTTTTAACTAACGGCCACGTCATCGGCACTCTATTCATAAGCACTATAGGTGGATGCAATAGGCTTCGATATATTTTCTCTCCTTGATAATCCACTACAAGTGGGTGGTCACCCCAATGATGTGGTAACAAATCAGTCACTTGTAGGTGACTAAGCAATATTAGCCCTCAGATCAACTGTTAGTTAGTTAACAAAGATGGACAACGTCAGTCTTTGAAATAGAATTGGCCAAATTTTTTTGTTAACATGGTAAAAATCTAGGGGATGGGTAAACGAAAAAACAAGATTTTGGAGGTAATGCCGACATTGAAAGACAGACAATCCATACAAGAGAGTTGATCGATTTTGGATTTGATCTTGGGTGATCTTTCTCTCAAGCCAAGATCGGAGTGGGGTTGGACGGCACAATTGATGGAGTGGTGGTTGGGTAGAGGATGGAGGGACGATGGCGGGACAATTTCTAGCGTAGTTGAACACAGTACCAGCCTTGACGGGTTTACATACGATGATAATAGGGCTGGGTTTTCCCCTACTCGTGTGTCAATTGTGTTATAGATCACTAGATCGGCAAATTGAATTAAGATTGTAAAAAATATTTTATGGAAAACCCTAGTTTTGGAGGCTGAAGAAGAACCAGCAAAAATACTGGTTTCTTTAAATTGGGTTTTGTAAGAGATGAAAACAATAATTAACAATTAACAACTGAGTTTGACCTTTTTTTGGTCTTCCTCACCAAATGATATGGAAGCCAAATCCTAACAGCGCGTGTATTACACGCACTATTAAAGACCCTAGGTGAGCACCCACTTTCGTAGAAGGAAGAAGCTCTGCGATTAAGGGTTCATTTAATCCATATGAATAGTGTTAAGGGATATTGTGCCAGGTTTGATATTGCTTATGAAAGGCCTTTAGCATTTTTTCTTTAAATTTGAAAAGCGTTTTTTACAAGGAAAATTTATTTTATGTGGAAAAATTTTGTGCCTATTTTTTTTTTTTCCTCTCATGTGGAAATAGTTATTACAAATAGAAAAAAAAAAAAGTTGTAATAGGTATATAGGCTGTTTTGATATTGGTTTTTGGAGATCCAAAAGTCTTATTTAAGAGAAGTGAAATTCATACTCCAAATTTTACAATCCACACTCCATGTTTTCTTTTTAGTAACTTAAACTTTTGTCTTTTGTAACTTAGTGTTGTCTTTTTATCAAGACAAGTTTTGGAAAAAAACTCTCTCTCATCCCTCTCTAGGGTTTCAATAAAAAATTTCCCCTTCTCCGTCCGGTAGTGCGTCCTAGGGGAGTTGTCGTCGGACGGGTTGCTTTGTTTCCGTCTGCGTCAGTGGAGGAAGTGGTGTCCTCGGCTGTAGGAGGTTCGACCTCGGCCGCCGCAGTTTGAGGAAGGTGGTGGAGGAGATTGTCGTCGCTAGGGCGAAGATCTAGTTCTGGTTGGCGGGTGTGGTTGATGATGGCTCCGTGGGGTTCTATTGCCGGCTTGGGTCTGATTTTGGGGTGCAGCGAGGACGAAGTTGAAGGGTTTTTGGGGGATCTTTTCTGGGTTGGCACTATGGGTTTTCCCAGTTCCGATCTGGGGAGGGAGGATGTCTGGGCTGGTGGTTGTCGGGTTGAAGGGGTGCTGACGGTGGTGACATGGCAGATGGTGGTGCAACATGGTCTGTGGCTGGTTGGTGGTGCGGTACTAGAGCTGGGTTGGGCTTGGCTTGTTGATTGGGATCTCCTTGCTACTAGGGCTTAGGCTTGGGTTCACTTATTGGGCCCTGCCCAGGCTGTTTTTATCTTTAAAGTTTTTCTTTATTTCTGTTGTTTAGTTTTGTTGCGGATTATGCGAGTAATAAGTTCCTGCATTAGTTATGTATGGCTAGTCGGGCTTCGTGCCTGTATGTGCACTTGTCTACTCTAGGTAGGTGGCGAGTTCTTTGCTTCGTCAAATAGTCGCTACCTCCTAGTGGAAGTATAAAGCTAAGTGTCGCCGGATTTATTCTCCGGCGGCAACATAGTAGGAAAGCTGTGCTTTTGGTAATTATGCTTCGTCTGTATCGAGTTATCTTTATGTTATGTCACTGCTATGTCAAAGCAAATAGAGTCGCCAATAGAGCGCTCTTTGCTAGTTGGTGCCTAGTTGAATACAGTTATTTGGTAGAGACTCATGATAGTATTTCATGATGTTCTCTAGATGCATATTGTAATAAGGGGTTTAGGCTCAATGTCCCCCCCTTGTATTCAACAGTTTCATTAATCAAGGCTTGAGGGCAGCCGCACCAGGAAAAAAAAAAAAATTTCAATCGAAAGGGGAAAAAATGAGTGGTGAATTGTAAAATAGAGAGTGTAGATTTCATCCCCTTATTTAATGGGTTGTATTTAGCGAAAATCCTTTCAATATAATATGAACCCAAATTAAAGAGGAATGAAGAGCGGTCTGCTCCTTTCCCTCCCAATCCCTAGCTGTCAAGACTTGGGATCTCAACGATGTCAAATGACATCGAACTTAGGCCGGTTAGGAAGGGGTTCCCTCTCCTAATCATACCACCATTTTGTGGTCTCTCAACATCGCGACTTTCGACAAACACTTGACTGTTATGTGTGCGCCGACTTCAAGTTTAGGCTTGGGTTTTGGATCACTATGAATTCCTCTTGCCAAAGAGATTTGGTTTGATGGGTGTCATAGAAGATAGTAGCCAAGCTACTACTGATTGTTGGGGAGTTATGTTGCGATATGCACGACTTAAATGTGAGGTAATTGTTTTGAATTTTGTTGTAAATGGACGTGATTCAAGTTTTTCTTTGCTGGATCTAGTATCTCTCACTGGCATAGACGGTGGAGTTAGCGAAGCTTCTTTCTCTCGCAAGAACTACCAATGTCTTATTCATTGAAAGCCCTTGCTCTTCATGATGATCTTTTGTCAAGACTTGCAAAATGATATCAAACAAGTCCAATTAACTAGAAGGTGACTCCAAGACTCTTGTTAAATCTGTTACTTGTCAGTTATCTATATTCCTTAGAGAGTTGGAGGCTCGAGTCAGTCATTGAAGACATTAAGAAGCTTGCAACATATTTTAAAGATATCAAGTTTAACCACATTTTTAGCGAAACCAACTCTGTTGCCAACTCCTTGGCAAAAATAATCATAACTTTAGTGCAAGGAGTCGTAGTCTCTCCAATGCAACACAAAAATGAAAAGAAAAAAAGAAAACTATTGTACGTCATTAATCAAAACGTCAAATACTGTGTACTTAGAGCAGTGATATATATAACAAATTATTTATGAAAATAGAGCAGTGGTATTTTAGTCATTTAAAGCTGAACATAGCCCTATCAAAACCCTAAACCCACTAGAACCCTTTGAGTCGTCTTAAACCGCAGCCCTCCCTTTCTCCCAAACAGAGCGTCGCCCTAGAGAGAGCTTCACTCACTCCCTCCTCCTCAATCAACCAAAATCATCATCATGCGACCTCCCAGAGGCGGCGGTAGTTTCAGAGGCAACCGCGGTGGCGGAGGTTTCAGGGGCCGCGGCGGCGGAGACTTCAGAGGTGGCCGTGGTGGCTTCCGCGACGAAGGCCCTCCTTCGGAAGTGGTAGGTATGTTCATTCTTCTCTCAACTTTTCCTCTTCGTGATTGTGTTTTTATTCGTTTCAGTTTTTATGGTTGTACGCTTTGATATCAAAATAATCAATCTCGTTAAGTAGAAATTTGAGTTGGTGAAAAGATGCATCTGTGATTCATTTTTTCTGTTCCTAGAGATTTATTTTTCTTACAACATGGTTTATTGATTCATTGATTGCTGTAGTGATACATTTTTGATTTTGGGTATGCAGAGGTTTCAACGTTTGTTCATGCATGTGAGGGTGATGCTGTCACAAAGCTCACACATGAGAAGATACCCTATTTCAATGCCCCAATCTATCTGCAGAACAAGACTCAGATAGGCAAAGTTGATGAAATTTTTGGCCCAATTAATGAATCTGTGAGTTCTCTTGTCGCCCTTTATGATGCCAACTCCTTGTAGCCTGTGCTTAGTATTGACATGTGATATGCTTACTTTGTGGTATAATTGCAGTACTTCTCGGTCAAAGTGATGGAAGGCATTGTGGCAACTTCATATTCACAGGGTGATAAGTTCTATATCGTCCCAGCGAAGCTTCTTCCTCTTGCAAGATTTCTTCCACAGCCCAAGTATGCTTCACTTTCTTGTTCATTTGTGTTCCTACTGTAATGAGACATCATGTGCCTTGTAACAAACAACACAAACAACTGCATGCCATATTACTTGTGACCTCTTTTTCTTGGAAGTTTAGGAAGGCAGGGAATGAAGATCTATTCTCTTGTGATTCTTGGTTTTAGTGCCCTAAGTTTTTATCTTTGGATATTTTACGAGTTTTTTTTTTTTCAACAGTACTCTATTTGTAGACACTCTTGGTTGCCTTATTCATCATCTCAAAACATTTCTTCCTCTATATGCTCTATATGGTTTTTGTTCCTACTAGCATCCTAGTTGAAATCTGGTTATCTTCTTCTTTTCTAATTCCTTGTGTTTTAATAGATAGCCGTACTGCATATCATCTTGTCTTTTGGAAAGTATTATTTTTCTTCTTCTAGCATGTTGCTGGGATTGTGAAACTGTATTGTCTTTTTATAATTCTGATGGTTCTCAGGAAACTTCTTGGGAGCTTTTGTTCTTTGTCATATCTACAATTGCCATTCCCGTTTCATGAGAACAGGAGTGGGTTGATAGAATGTGTTTTATTTGAAAGTACTATTGTTTTTTCAAGTTCTTGGGGTGACTTCTTGCTATTTGTAGTAGGATTCTTTGGGATTGTGTATCGGGGTCAAATGGAAATTTCAGGTGTTATTTGATTCTAATAGGAAAACAAAAAGGCTTTCATCCGACTCATATGCATGGTTGTGACTGACACTTAAATGTTTGTGTGTGGGTAACTTTTTTGTTTGTCTGTATCTTGTGTAATCTATTTGTGATATTTTTGGTCTTCATTGAATTGAATTTAAAATTCGTTGCAGGGGACAGAAACCAGCTTTTTCTCGAGGTGGAGGACGTGGAGGCAGGGGACCTCCAAGGGGTGGCAGAGGTGGAGTTTTTCGTGGCAGGGGACCTCCAAGAGGGGGTGGCAGAGGACCCCCGAGGGGTGGGCGTGGTGGCTTCAGGGGTAGAGGGAGATTTTAGAGTAACATTGCCCTCCCCATTTCATGTTGTCGCTATTTCAGGATGCTTTAGGATTCACAAAAGTCACAGTTTCATGCTTGTTTTGGTGGTGACATGTGGTTTTGTGGATGTTCATGTTTATGTCTATGTTTATCTTGCTGAAGAATTTGTACTGGATGAAGTTAATTATAGATGTTTATTTTGAATTTATATAACTTTGAAAATGAGCCCTCTCTGCATGGGTGGAGTCGTTTTTTATTGCATTTGTTATTTGGTTTGTCTAGCATCAAAGTGGATATGTGAACTCATTAGGTCCTAGGTGTATTGAAGGAAGAAACTTCCAAGTTGCGTTGAAGTTGAAGGAAGTAGATGAATTCGATATAAGGAGTTGGTATCCGTCCTACCATTTTGGTAGGGATTAGAAAGGTCTACGTTTCCTAATCTGTTAATGTAAGCAGCGTGTGTAGATGAGCTTTAGGCCTAGATTAGAACAATGAATAATTGAAGTGGACATGAAGCGTTAGTCACCACATCGATGTAGTGGGATCTGGTACAGCTGATATTTTTTCTCTAGCTCCCTTCCGGCCTTTTTAAATGCTGATGCATGTGACAATCTGGACAACATTTTCTGGTCTAACATCTTGGATAATCTCATCTAACAAAACATACATGTATTAAGTGTTGTAAATACTACAATTATATGGCTGTCCACGTAATTATTTTAGGTCAACATGTAATACTCATTAGTTAGAGTCCATTATGTAAATTGAGGAAATTTGAGATTGATCACAAGGAAACCTTAAGAGCAAGTTCACCGGTGGTCTCTTGACCAGCCTCCACTTAGGCTGGCTGAGGTGGTGACCTCAATTTCCAGAAAAATGGTTTCCACCGATTGTTTTTGTGATCACCAAGTTACCATGTGAGTGATGACCAAGTTAGTGTGATCATCAAGTAACTCTATCCCTATTTAAAAGAGAACTAATGAGAATGAGAAGACACACCTCTTTCCCCCATCTATTCTTCTCTCTTTATATTCTTTACTTTCTAGCAAACAAGTTATCTCATTTTATATTACTAAGCAGTTTTTTTTTTCACATGTGAAGCGTCCATAGACTTCAAAAACACAGTTGAACCTTTTGAGTACACCACGGAATTTAGAATAGCCATTTTGGATGGGCCAGTCCATCTGTAAG